>JAVCKT010012508.1:0-29923 GCA_032273925.1 Rhynchotus rufescens | reverse complement strand
CTAGAGCTGGGGATTGGACACAGTGGTCAAGTGAGTTGCCAGACTTCACACAAGGCATGTCTGAGCAGCATGAGTCTTTCTTCAGGGCCTCATCACGCCCCTGTCCTGCTAGAAGGGCCCTACGTAATTTGTATTTTGAGAAAAATAAATGTTGGCTAAATTATAGCACCTTAGATGCAAAGCATATTGGCAAGAGATGAATTCTGTCTGCAGCCATATTTAGCCCCAAAGGAGAAAACAACTCAATCTTCCCAAATACTCAATAGCTGGGGTCAGCTGAGACCTTTGCTTGGTGTGGTGGGTCCTGATGTGTTTCAGGGGAGCTGTTCCTCCTGCTGAACCAACGTGCCTCACTCCAGGGAGAGCAGCGGCAGCGGCACAGCGTAGACCTGCCTAGACTAGTTTAAGTAGTTCAGGTACTGTTGGCCACTGAGCCAAAGAACCACGGAGTTCAGTGTGGGTTTAGAGCCCGAGGAGTTGCTCCTGCTGACAAGTTCAGCAGTTCTGAACCTCCTCAGCTCAAGCTAGATGAGTGATATGTTGTACAGGCAGCTTGTGGATCTGGTGCTCTGTCTGCACTAGTACTTCTGCCTGCAGAGCTAAGCATGGTGCTAGGGATGATCCTGGTAGGGTAAGGCCAAAGGTAGCAATGAAGGGAAACTGTTTTGCTTCTCTGCCTATAGTTCTACCTCTTCTTCTCACCCTTCTGCTGCCATTCAGCTGGGGCTGCCTGCCTTGGAGGCCATTTGCTCTAAAGCTCCATCATCATCCATGGTTCTGCTGCATCCCAAATATCTAGGAGCTGGAGAAAGCTTGGAGAACCGCTTGGCTCTGGGAAAAAAAGTTCATCTTGTCTGATTGGGGAGCTAACAGGAAAACTGTAGAAATTAGAGATGGAGAGATTCCAGGATTGTTATCCCTCCCCATTAATGGGGATCAGAGCAGAAGCTTCCTGATGCTGCCTTCTCCCAAGCTGCTGGTGAGAGGATGGGCTCCCACTGCAGCCCCTGCGGGAGGGCTGTGCTGGCACCTATAACTCATGGAGGTCCGTCAGGAGCTTTCTCCTGGCAGCCAAGGACACGATCAGGAGTGATGGTTCAGGTCCCTGCGAGCTGAGTAACTTCAGCTGAGCCAATAGGGGCTGTGTCATCAACAACCTCATTCCTGTCCCCGGGGACAGCCTCATCAAACGGTGCTTGTGGGCAGTGACCCCAAGGAGGCTGCCGAACTGCTAAGTTGCTAACCAACCCGCTGGGCTCGGCTTATCGAGCAGCAGCAACCCAGCCCTGCCGGACTCACCTCCACACTCGCGATTCCTCTCTCGCTCTGTTAAAACCTGCAACTTGATTTCAAAATTGCCTTTATTACTGCTGAAGTGCCCAAAGAGTTGGCTGCAGCCTGGCAGCTGTGCTTCCCCTCTCCTCCTCTGTGCCTTCAGTGCTGCTCGCTCACTTTACGTGCCTCAAGTTGCTTTAATGCTGCTGAGAAAGTAATTGCCTTGCACTTTCTCTCTGATGCCCACGGGTGACTGTGGGGGACTCCTCCCTGGGCACAGCGCGGAGTTAAAAGCCTAGTTTTTGCTGCTTTGCTTAAGACCTGTTTTTTTTTTTTTTTTTTTTTTTTTGTCAGCTGCCTGTTATATCAATCACAGAGCTGGGATCTATTTATAGGTTGGGACTCGGAGTACTGTGTCCTAGTCACAAAGAGAGGCAGAGACGCAGAGGGGACTGTCGGCTGGTGCAGGCGGAACCAAAAGATATTTAATCAGCAATTAGAAACACCTGAGGGTGAGGGAAATTCTACTCCAGCCTCAAGCCTCATCTCTCAGCCTGCAGCATGTAAGTACTGAACTTCTACCTTTTATTGCATTTACGGCGTTTCTTTTTATTTTTATTTTTTTGAATCCAAACGTTCCTCTGCACTGATCCTTTTATCCGAGCTTAAAATTATGGCAGCATCTCACTGTGGTTAAAGGAAATGATTTTTTTTTTTTTCCTATTTTCACACTGTCAAAGGAAGGTCAGTGTGACCCACAAGGAGAGGAGTTGGTTTCAGAACTTTATAGAAATCAGGCAGTTTCACTATTGGAAGGTTGCTTTTTCTTCTGGAAATAATCAAATTAAAGTTTGAGTGGAGCAGAAGCGTTTTGGGAATAGAAACGGTCAGGTTTGCAGGCATTCCAAAAAGGTCAATGTATAACGTAACTCTGCTTAAGGGCTTACCAAGGACAGGTGCTATTTATCCCATGCTGGTAAAAGCAAACCTGGAAACTTCAGCAGCCCTAACTTAAAAGAACCAAGTGACACCCTGTCCTCTATTTAAAAGAAAAAAATAAAAAGTGCATTTCATATCAAACCTTTTCTAGCAGGAAGATGAAAATGATTTTTTTTTTTTTTATTTTTACTGAACGCATTTGTCATTGAGCAGTTGATGTTTGTCTGCTTCTAAAAGTCCCAAAGGAAGTGAAGCCTCTTCAGGAATAAAAGAGGGGCTCAAGTCTTTGCAAAGTGGGCACAGTGGCAGTCAGAGGGGGAACTTCCAGGGATCACCAGGGAGCTGTTTGCTTTAAATTAGCTCAAATGCACAGTGGGTTGAACAATGATGCATTTTGGAATATTTTTGCTAAAAGGAACATAAAGAGAGCCTGTAGTTATGAAGCTTTAATAATAAGATTTAATATTATTCAGAAACTGTTTTTATTGATAGTTTTTAGCTTAACTTTTTTTGTCAAAATACTGTAAACTAAAGAGTTTTTCATTTTTCCTGCTTCAGCTTAAGAAGTTGAGCATATCTTTTACATAACTTAGTTTTTATAATTATTTTTAAGTATAGAAAAAATGTTATTACAAAATTTCCTGAAGACTTCTTGTTTTTGCCCTGCAAATACCAACATTACACTTTCTAATTTTGTTTTTTCATATACTGTGCTCACGAAATACACGTTCTAATAACTTTAGTTCCACAGTTCACCCCTTTAACTTCATTTTATTCTTTTTGCTTTTAATCTGAATGTAATCTGAATGAAACAAATATTTAATGAAATTATTAACAGAATAATAAATCAAGAGCTGTCTCAGTAAAAATATCAAGTCCTAAGAAATAGATGACAGCTGAATTGGCTGGACTGACTGTAGTATGGTGACAATTAGTCTGTTCTTAAAATTTTTATTCTGTATTTCTTTGACAATTCTAAAATGTACATCCAAGTTTTTCAACTTAAATTCTAGAAACAAAAGCACTGATTACAAATCAATTATTTTTAAGTTTTTAATCACTGATATAAATACTCCATCTTTCATCTAGAACTTAGAACTGTAGACAGAAGGAAAGGTTTAGGAACAATATTGATAAATGTGGTGAATTTACATTCATTAATAAAGCCTGAAATGATCATTACAATACCTAGCTTGCTCTAAAGCAGCCAAATAAAGCAGACCTGTCAGCCTGACCATTCTCGCTGTGCAAAGCTTCATTTTGATTACTAAGGCTTTTTGTTTTACTTTAAAATTAAAATATTTAATTTATTTAAGTCCCTTTTCTATTTGTTTTGGCACCATATTACACTTAACTGCCTGTTACAACGTAACTGCAATGTGTACTAAAGGAAAAATGGACTGTTTTGAAAAGCATTAAAGAAATAAAATCGCTGATTCTGTAACTAACAAAGAATCTATCACAAAGCTGCTCAGAGATCCCCCTAAAATTTTAAGATGAGGGATATCTTATCACTTGAAATACAAGAATTGAGTCTTTTTTTTCCCTGCATGTGCAGGAATATCGGCATTGCTGCACTTGGGAATTGCTGCAAAAAAACATTTGCTATATATTTTTTAGAGATCCAAGTGCTACCGAAGAAGTGTGCAAAGTATAAAGCTGGAGAAGGTTTTAGTCTGAAGAATGTTTGGACTATTTATTAGTTATGTCCACATGACAGCTGGACTTTATCCTTCTCTTTAACCATATATGGGTCCTTCCCCTGCTTAACCTGCTGACTCTTGATGCTATTACTGCATTGGGAAAAAAAGATTTCCTTCCCTGTATATAAAATCTCCTCAATATGAGTGATGGGGTCACTTTTTAGGAGTTCTGCCGGTGGTTAGATAAGAACTTTGTTGCATTATGTGGAAGGGAAAGCTTTGCTGTTTAGTGTCTGCTTCACTGATGATTTATTCTGTGTGGACTAAGCACCTATTAACCTCCAAAGTGACTTCTTCAGTGTAATTTGTCACAGGGTTGTTACGAGATTTTTTTTCTTTTGAGGAATGAAAAATCTTTTTGTTTCCTTCCTGCCTGTTTGTTTCTCGGGGGGTCGAGTCAGGACTGACGTGCGGGTTCTCCTCGCGTGCCTCTCCTTTCGCTGCTCGATGAGCCCTCTGGGGAATTCCGAACACAACCTGTGCCAACGCTGCCGTGCAGGTGTCGGGAGTGCAGCGCGCTCAGGTGCTTGTCTGCAAGTCCCTGGGAACATGGAGTAAACACTAGCAGGAAAAAAAAATCCTTTTTGCAACAATTCTGTTTTTAGGGGCCTTCCGAATAAAGCTCCCAAAGCCAGGAGCCAGCTATTAAAGACCACGTACCTCTCTCTCTTTCCTCCTTTATTGTTTCACCTGTACATCTGTCCATCTATTTCTCATCTCTCTAGTTTTACATTTCATTATGCTGTGCTTGCTCTTCCTGCTCTCTTCTTTTGCTTTCCTGAAGACACATTTCTATCTGGCACAGAAAATAAACTCAGATTGCGGGTAGTTATGTTAATCTAATTCAATCCTCTGTGGGTTAGGAGTGAAATTCTAATAGTGGAGCTGTTGAGGGCTTTTTTGTTAATGGCTTGGGGATTACATTGAGTTAAAGGCTCATTTCCTAATCAAACAGAGAGGGAGAGAGTGACTCCGAATATTTATGAGTCTCCCAGCGCGAGTTAAACATTGAACTCCAAAAGCAGAAAGAGTTAAAACCCCTCAGGGCTGCTGTGGAGAGGAGGAGGGAGGAGAGGAAAAAAAAAAAAAAAAGAATCCAGTTAAGCCATCAGCATTTTCAACTGCTGTATAACTTCAGTTTGATGAGGAAAAAATAATCATCTCGCAGAGCTAAAATGGAAACTGTAGTGAGATATTTAAAACAAAGTCAAGTGATGCTTCAGAAACGCTCCTCTGTACCAGAGCAGGATGTATGGAGTGCATGAAGAGGCCGATCAGAAACTCCAAATCTCTCCTAAATGGAAACGCTTGGAGGGGAGGCTGCCTTTTTATTAGTGCCTGGAAGACCTGATTTAATTTTTTTAATGGATTTTTTTTTTCCAGTTTAATTCTTGGGTAATCATTTCTTGAAAAACAAGAGGGAAAAGAGAAAAAAAAAAAAAAAAAAGAAATGGGATGAGTATGGATGAGTTGATGGGTCACCTACATTGTTCCACGTTTGTTCAGGAGACTGATACTTTATGGGGCTTTTCACTGTCCTTAGGGTTAGTTTTGGGTCAGCTAGCTGGAGACCTGGATTTGCTGCTGTAGGAATGGCTGTGGCAGCCCGTGCCTGGGTGCCTTAGTGGCGGCCTCGCCGTGGGCGCTCATGTTGGGCCTCCTCACGCCGAGGAGGAGCAGGCCCGGCCGCCTGCTTCCGGAGTGGGTGTCCGAAACGGGCACGTTGTGACCCTGCCAGCGTGAGGCTGGTCAGTGACACTCAGATTTGGGCAGATAGCGGGTGAAGTGCCGGCTATCAAAGCCATGCTGTGATCTTATCCCCGCCGGGAGGCCTGCAAAGGAGGCGGGAGAGAAACCCGCGCTCGGTCTCTATCCTGCCGTCTCGTGGCTCACGTGACCACGTCGCATGTCCCCGTTCCTCCATTTCCCTGCCCGTAAAATGGTACATAGCTGCCATCAAAAGTCCTCTAAGATCTACAGAGGAAGACCTTGTGTAAATCCCAAATGGCTGGTTTGCCCATGGCAACGACTGCAGATCGCTGACACGGAGGGCACGCGGCTTGGAACCGAGGGGTTTGCGCTAGCAAGAAGGAGTCGCACCAGTTTGTTGTTTTGCTTTCTGAATACGTTGGGTACACGCCACCAGGAAGGTCTCGCAGTTTGGGTAAGAAGAGTAGATGGAAAGATGATTTACTCTCAGGGTAACTAACAAAAAAATTTGTCCTTCACACTAAGTCTGAATTAGGGCTTGATGCCTCTTGCTGTGATGAACCTGCAGGTTTATTAATCCCAGGCTGTCGACTTTGGCTATGGGGAAAGCTAAGTTACTCTGCAGCTGCTCATATTGCGGGTCATCCCCTCATGCAAGGAACCTGGTGCTTTTACCTGGATGCAGCACCTTAAGGTATGAAATGGTACCTTGTCCTAGTTTTAAAATTATTTAAAACTGTGACCTGACTTCAATGCCTGAGGCCCCTTTCTCTTTGTGCTCTGTGCCTGGACCTGCATAGAAGTAGTAACATTAGTCAGAGCATTAATTCTGTGTATTTGAAATGGGTACTAATTGTGTTCTTCTGTAAGATGGCACTTGCAGCAGCCCCTTTGAAATGGGGATTTCTGTGGTGGCCTGAATGCTGTGTGCAGCACCGTCTCCTGCTTCCTTTCCTTCCCATCCCAGTTCTCTTTCTGTTGCCCTGAGACCTGTTCCCCTCCTGTTCCATTCCGAGGAGAGGTGAGCAAGGCCTAGCAGTCTACACTTCGGTTTTCTCTGCTGACACTTCAGCCAAAATACTCCTGATTTTTTTTTTCCCCTTTCTGTTGCTGTGCTGAATGACCTGCTGCTGGTTACTCTACAGTGGTTGCATTTTAGCATGGCTTGCCTGTCATGTATACAGTCTGGGAGGGACTGAGGAGCTAAAACCCGCTTTTTCACAAGCTACAAAAAAAAAGTGCTTTTAAAAAAACAATATTGTGGAAGGGCAGGAATTTTTGAAGAGGAAATACTGTGGCTATTTAAACTCTTAAAACACAGTTTATATGCCGTGATGACTTGGAAATAGGTTTTAAAGTCTCAGAACACTAAAAAGTATCTAGAAAAAAAATGCTCATGTCTTTAAAGGAAAAAATACCTTTTCAGATGAGATAAAACTTACGGCAAAGTCTTGATATTTGGATCCTGGAAAGCATGTGCCCAGCTACAGAGCCTGAATCTCACACGTATCGGAGGGAAGCATAAGCAGCTATTTTTATTCATTACAGCTTTGCATGCAAGATGTGAATGAGCCTGCCCACGAGAGTGTCACGCTGCTCTCGGGCTGGATTCTCTTTCTGTTTGTGATTGTGGTTGCCAGATCAGCAGGAAACACGCTCCAAAAGTGCTCATTTCCCCAGCCTCCCGTGGTCGCCTCTTTGTAGCAGTCCCGAGTCAGTGATCAGTAGCCGTGTACTCAAACACAGGTATTTCACTGACATCCCTCTGAAGCTCACAAGGCTGAGGGGGTGGCTTTCTGCAGGAAAGGAGACAGTAGAGTTACCATCAGGCCTGTAGCTTTTTGTTTGCTTTGCTCTCCGTTCTCAGGCCTTTCTTTTGCCAAAGGTCTCTCTGGCTTTTCAAATTACAGTTGCTTTCCTTGGGAGCTCTTTCTTCTTCCCATTAGGAAAGTTTTTCCCTTTTGTGTTATGCCTCCAAGGCCTAGGACAGGAGATTTCAGCCTTCCTCTGGTGGTGCCGTGGACTCAAGTAGCTGGGTTAGGAGCTCATGTGCATATAATGTTCTCAGTCACGCTCCACAGCCCCCTATGAGAGTGGCAGCACAGCAGTAACCACTGGCTAGTGCTGTCCTGGGCATGGGGGAGGAGAGCAAGGCTTTGTGAGTGCAACACCTGGGGAAGGAACTCCTTGCATCAGCATCTTCTCTAATGCTTCCCCTGATGGCCCTTCTAGGAGCATATCCCAAACACTACTGCTTTGCAAGTGGGTGGAACTTCTGTGTGCAGCCTAAATGCTTTCTTTCGTGGCCAGTGTTTATACCCTGCTATTGTTCTATAACTGCTGTTGTTCTTTAATTCCAGCCTGGATACAGACTCCTTGTTCAGCCTCTGGTGGGTCGCCTCACTAATGTGATATGGTTTGCCTGTCTTAAATAGAGCTTACGATCTATGGAGAATTGTGTGATCACAGCAAAGTGCTTTGTGTCACTGCAGACTCGGAGTACAGTCCCATGTCTTGCCTCTAGTAGTTCCTGTTATTTTTTTCTTACCAATATGAACAATCACGTGATTTTTCTGTTCTTGAGCTTTATTGTGATCCATCTTGCTCTTTTATTGCTATCCAGGATTAAGCTTTGCTTTTGTATGTCTCTAAACAAGCTCTAGTCCTGTGGCTCCCAGTAATGGCTGTCTGTGACCTTTACTGCCTGTGCAGCCCCTTGGAGTGTCAGCTGGTGCTTTGGGAGCGTCTTGGTCCTCCTGCACTGAGAAATACTGGGGGGTAGAGAGCTGAAGCCGAGGTTTCTTTGGGGCAGTGGATCTCATACAAAGCAAGCAGGTATGAATGCTAGACCAAGCAGGTGTCTCCCTATGCTCACAGGGCTGCGCTGAAGAAACAGGCCAGGCCTTTCTGTGATCCCAGGCTGATGTGGCTCCAAGCTCTGTAATGGCTTTTGGCACATGGGCTCATCGAACGTGTGTTTAAGGAGGACAGAATTAATGGGGCTGCTTCTGCGATTGTGAAGGGTTAAATGGTGGTGACTGAGAGCCCTGGCTTCTCCTGGGGAACGGGGGCTAGCCAGCAGAATTGATTGTCTTGGCTTATTGATCCTTCAGGAAAGAGCACTGAAGTGATAATGCTGTTCTTGCCACTTTGAGGCACTTTGTAGCAGAAACATCCTCTGTTTACCCAGGATAGTGCAAAGGACAGTGCTAACCCAGGCCAGAAAAGCGCTGTGCTGGATGTATGTTGGGTTTACCCCCTGTCTGTCTGTTCAGAGGGAGATGTGCATGTGCAGAGAGATGAATCAGCAAGTGGTGGTGGTGGTTTATAGGGTGCAGTGGAGGACTGGCTGTGCGTGGGCAGCTCATGAGAGTTACAGTACTGCAGCTTTTCTGGCAGTGTCTTGGTCTGCAGCATTTTGTAATCTCAGCATATGATGTCACAGGGCCACCATGCCTCTTAACTTTCTCCCTGTTCCTTCCCTGGCTAGTTTGCAGTCACCCCCAGCTGGACTTGCTTCTAAATTAAAATAAGGTGGTTGGAATCTTCTGAACCTGTGGCCTTGTGGCTAATTTGCAGCCACCTGTGTGGGCTTGTGGGGGTTGCCTTATGGCACATCCCACCCATTTGGCCCTGAAGCTCCAGATCCATCTGCCCTCCGAAGACAGTCATTGGGCTCTGGGGCAGCAGAGCTTGGGCACGCACCTGCTACGGGAAGGTGGTACCCAGCTGGGGCAGCAGTGCTTTTTGTCTGCTTGGCTCCACCACCCCTAAAGATGCATGAGTCAGGTGTCCAAGGAGCAGAGCATATGGAGTGTCAGCCCTAGGGATCTGCGGCAACCAAGACCATGGGACCTCGGGTGGCAGCGGGGAGAAGGGAAGGAAGGGCACGTGTTGCTGCCAGTCCCTGCCCCCGGGATCCACCCTGGTCCTTGCAGTGCCACGGGAAGCCCTCCTGCTGTTCCCCCTGCAGCACCAGGTGCCATCACTTTACATGCTGCCCTTGGCATTCACCCTTAGTTGGACTGTTGCTCATTACTACAAGAGTTGGGCTCGGCTCTAGAACTAAAAGAGCAGCTTGCTGATCATGCTCCCCATCTCCTTTTCTATCTGCTTTAGACATGAGTGTGCTTTGCAACCTTTCTCTTTCAGCACACCATGAGGAATTTCAGACAGGCTTCCCCAGCTTCCCACAGCCAGGTCAGAAGCCAGGGAAGCTCTGGGGCTGTTTGGACAGTATTGCAGATTCTTGCACAAAGCCAGGAGAGGCAAAAAACTACTATGAAATACTTTATTAAGTCAGGCCAGTTTATATATAGAGATACGCAAATAGCTTGCAAAGCTATTTAATTACCCTATATATCATTTCTGTTCTCCAGCCCTTTTGATGTTGCCAGCATCTTCCCTGCTGTACTTGATGTTTTACTTTACATCTCCCTCATCTGAAAAGCAAGTGATCATGATAGAAACAGTACATTTCATTTAAAAGACCTCAAGGTTTCAGGGCCCATGCAAAAAAACAATGCCTCTCCTCCCAAAAGGTGGGTGGGAGGAAACAGAAAATAAAAATAATCACTAGAGTTTCACCTAATAAAGAATTATGCTTATTTTGGGACTTGATTTGTAGCTGAACATTTGAGGCTCACAGTACTGGGTTTAATACTATATGCAACATTGTGTTTGGGTTATAGCACGTAAAATTATCATCTAGGACTTAATAAATCTCATGCTGTGGCTGCTTCCCCTTCTTTTTAACTCGCTCTCAGACTGTGGCTCTTGGTTGTTAACAGCCGCTTCGGCTCTTGCTGCTGTTGTGCCCTCGTTGTTTTTATCCTGCCACGTTCCCTGCTGTGGGGCTGCTGCATTTAGGCAGGAGGCAGCTTCTGTCCCAAAGAGTTTACAATCTGATTTAAGACAGGAGACTACCAGAGGGGAGAGTCAGAGGATAGAAGGAAGAGGAGGTTAACCAAGATAGAAATTTGTGGTAATGTATTGCTGCAAGTGTGGCTTGCTTTGGGTGCAGGTGGCTTTACTTACTATGCACTTAACTATAAGATTAAAAAATAGCATTAAAAAGCTAATATAAAATGTTAGTATAAAATCCAATATTTTTCTTGCAGAATTAGCACCTTACTTCCTTATCTAGGCAGAGAGCTCTGCTGCATGCTCTCTGTACTTACACTTGCATGTATTTCTTCCCCTTTTAGATGCTGTAGTCATCCTTTTCTTTTGACAAAGTGCTCCATAGGGAGCAGGCTTTAAGCGAACCAAAGGAAGTGTTTTTCATATAACACAAAACTAAACTGTGGAACTGGGCTTCTGCATCATTCAATAGCAAAGTTATGTATGGATTCAAAAAGGTACCGAGGAATGCATGGAACATATGGACTCATTGGTGGCTCGTACAGAATATGGTCCAGCGGGAGCTGCCTCAGCCACAGGCTGCCAGGATGTGATAGTGAGGTCTGCAGAGCTGCAGCAAGGGGAAGAGTGATGCCTTTGGTTTTGAAGGCCTTCCCAAAGGTCCTGGTTGTCTAATGGAGGAGCATTCAGGCAAGTTCAGGGTATCTTGTCTTTAGGATGAGCATTTAGTGTGAGAAGGGAGGACCACAAATGCTCATGGGCCCAGTGATCCAGTGCAGCAGCCTCCTGCCCAGTGCCTGCCCTGAGAGCTCACAGCACTGAAGAATTGCTGTTGAAACAGTGCTTTGGTGTTTTGTGATTTTTCCTTAGGATTTTGGAGGCCTTTTCTATTGCAGCAAGATTGTTATAGTTGTAAACCTGTCTAAACTTGGAAGTTGTCTCATGTGGTGGTGTTGCTTAGTGTAAGTCTTCAGTAAAACATGAGTGCCTTGGGGCCTCTGAGCAAATTTAGTTTCACAGCGCAGAATTCACACGCGGGCAGCGCTGCCTTGTCCTTTGGGAGCTAGAAGAGGCCAGGTAAGGGACAATGGTGCCATTGCCCTTTTGGGAAAGGAAAGAGAAGTTACCAGTTTTGTTGACTATGAGGGTAGCTCTGATGGAAGGAATGGGCAAGAGGAGACACTCTGGGATTTTTTCTTTCCTTACCATGACTCTTTGCCCTGCAAGACAGAACTATGTTTTCTGCCCTAGCTCTCTCCCTTCCATATGTTGCACCTTTAGAATGACTTTGCTGGGTTGGCTCCCCATGCATATGAGTATATATTGTGCTTTTCAAGGTGATCCTTCTGGGAAGGACACCGTGAGGCAGGATATGGAGGTGCTTTCTCACCTCTCTGCTGCTAGCACATAAATCCCCCCACCCTGGGCCTTCCTACCCCCACCTCCTGCTGGCTTTGTGCACTCATCAGTTCAACCATAATGCTGGCCTAGCTGCTCATCTGCAGAGAACTTCACAAGTAGGATCAGACAAGTTGTCCTTCCTCCTGTGTGGCAACTACTACTGACTCTACTGGTGTAATCTTGTCACACATTCAATCAATCCTTGAAACTCAAGGGATCATCATAACACAGAGAGCTTTCAAAGTGCCTGGACTCCCCACTGGATGTTCTTCTCCCACCTTGTCTCCACTTTACTGTTCCTTCACTGCTCTTTCTGGACTATTCCTTGTGTTTGCCTCCCATCTGGCTTCAAATTTAGATTGTAATCTTTTACAGGTTTTTACAGTACTTCACACTGGTAGGTACTGACCCACATAGTGGATCCTGAATTGTGGATATCAAACTCAAAATTTCTGATGCTAAAGTCCTGATAACTGCTCAGACCTGATAAACCCATGACAGGCTGGGAGTGGTAGGGAACCATGCTACTTTTAGCTCTCCGTCCCAGCCAGAAATATTCCCAATTTTTCCCTTTTTGAGCTCATCTATAATGTGGAGCAATTATGTGCCTCTCAAGACTGATTTGATATTGTACAAACATCTTTTTTGTATCATTTTCTATTTAAAAGTGGACCCAAGCAGGAATTTATGCTGCTGGTTTCCCATTCATCTGGGAGCTGCTGCAACTTTGGTGAAGGCACGTTTCTAAGAAGAGAGAGAGCTGGAGTTGCTAATTTGACTGGAGGAGTTTATTTCTGGAATGCAGCCGTGTTTCACCAATGGAGCAGCTGTCCTGGAAACTGTTACCACGCGGGGTCATTTTTCTCGCTGTGTGGAATCGACAAAACCACCCCAGTTAATCTGAATCCTTTTAAGTCTGCTAAACTAGACCGCAGGGAGTGCGGAGAGGTCTTACAGGACGCTGACCTCTCACTTCCTTTTACTATCATTAAGGAAGAGAAAAATACTCTTGCACTTAAATGCCCCTTAAAGGGGAAGCCTGTAATCTTTCCTGAATATGGAAAACTGTTTCTATCAATGACATGCTCTCGATTTGAGGAGAAGGTGTTGATCTTGCATTTTCTATGGCATATATCCTAAGAGTAGCTCCTAAGCTTCCCAGCTAGAGTTGGGAATCACAGGTGGAAAAAGCTTATTGGGTTTTAGTCGTTTCCCTTACCTTATGCTTTGCTCTGCACAGCTTTCCTCCAATGTCCGATCAGCTCAGGGGTGGCAGTCCCACTGCTTGATCCATTCCATCTACCAGAGATTTTTCCCCTGATTGTTCAGCTTAAATTCTCTTTCTTAATTTCTTTTCTCTTGCTTTGTCTCATGTAGATCAGTTCCTTCCTCCCTGTTGTCTACTCTTCAGTGTTTCTTGGAGATCAGCATCCTGTCTCCAAATCCATTTTTGCTTGAGTAAGCTGTTTCTTTTTCCTTCTTTACTCACCTTTGCCCACCCTAATGATCACTGAAATCAAAACATGGACAGATTTAACTGGTCGCTCTTCCTCTTGTTTATGATTCATGCACTGCACAGCTCTGTGCTTTATACACACTCAGAAAGGAGGCAGGTTTTTTTTGACAAAAATGGGCAGCTTTTCGCAGAAGGGTTGCTATAATATGCAAGAAAATGCCATATGAAAACTGTATGTGTTTCCTATTGACTGAAGCTTAAAGGGAATAAAAAAGCATTGGATATTAGGTACAACATTAACACTTGTTAGTAAATGGCTTTAGTAGACCAAAGCACACATAGTCTTTGTGTACACATTTTGTCTTATTTCCTCTGGCTCCTGAAGTACCACTTTAACACAGCCTTGTTCCACTCTGATACGCTGGGCTTAACTGCATAGCACAGACCATTAAAAATCACAGAATAATTTCAGCACTGATCTAGCAACTTTTCAGTGAGCTATATTACGCCTTTTAGAGAGATATGAAGCCCCGATTTAAGGACATTGTGATAGAGCATTGAGCGGGTCTCATGGTAAGTTGTTCCAATAATCGGTTCTGCTGCTTAAAACAAAAGCTCTTTACTGCTAACTTAAATTCATCTAGTTTTGGACACCAGAAATAGTCCTGGCTTGCATCCTTTTAAAGCTAGATTAAAGAACCCTCTTTTAATATATTTTCCTCCACTTACAATTAGATCAGGTCACTCCTTAGCCTATTCTTGGAGTTGAATTTATTATGTTTCTCTGGTCTCTCATTGGGTGATTTTCCTTGCCAGCAAGTATTAGTGTGACAGATCCATGCTTTTCACTCCAGCGATTTATGTCCTTCCGTCTCATTCTGCCTCAGTCATGCCATCGTTTCCCTCCACAAAAGAGAAAGCTTGCAAAGAAAGATACCCAAAGATACCCCCAAGTGTAAGTGCCTTTAGGAACCCCTCTGCTGTTGCAGTTGGGCTTTCACAGGTGGTGCAGTGTGATGCGCATCCCCTGTAGAGGTATGTGTGCATCAGCCTGCAAACGTCCTGCCTGGGCTCAGTTTGGGTTAAAACCCATCTTCTGGTGGTTCTAACCCATCTTCTGGTGTTTTTAACCCAGATGGGCTCCTCAACCTGGGCTGTACAATCACATACCCCAAAACAAGACGAGGGGCAGGATGAGGGGGAGTAGAGGGATGGTGGGATCTCCTCTTTCAGCGGTAGAGGTGGGTTAAAAGGACACTGCAGCTACATAGACTGCATTTTTTTGTACAATCTGATTTATAAAGCCCAAATTCTTAAAGGAAACAAATATTGTGTGCTTTTATGTTACCCAGGTGTAACAAACACATGTAGGTTGTCTCTATCAAATAGAAGGCAAATCTACTCTTCTGTGGAGGGAAAGCGAGAGATGTGATTCCTTCATTGGTAATCTTAAAATGTAAATGTCATACCGAAGTCTCCTAGAGAAAGAAATGCAATACACTGCAAGTATGCTTGAGCCTTTGAGCTTTGCAATACTGTAAGTGGCAGAGTGTAGTTGGATTGCTCCAGGACAAGTTTAGAAAGAATTCCGGCTTGGATACTGCTCTGTTCTTGCTTCTTTCCTTTACCCAGCAATGGGTTATAAAAAGGGAATTACTTTGAGCAAGCTTTACAGTCTGAAAGAGTGAATTGCACTTAAGGCCAGAATTCAAGCCTATTATTGGAGATATGGTCACATCCTTCCCTCCCCTCTGCTAGGCCACAAGGGTTAGTTAAAATCAGACCCTGTGAATGGATATATTAGCCAAGCCCATTCATCGTTCTCAAATGCACATGTCCTGGTTGTCCAGGATGTGACTATAAGTTGCTTGTTTTAATCCAATTCTGTTAAATTAAAACTTTATCAGGAGAGTAAAGGTAAGTGCTTGACTGAAGATTTCCCCTACCAGCTGGTGGATACATTGAATTGATAGTACATCTGTTATTAGCCGTATAACCCTTAAAATGATATAGTTGGTTTGCAAAATTAAGGTAAAAGGCTTCGTGTTTCAGAGTTGTGCTGTTGGGCCGAATATGCTCTTTTTTGTACTTTCTTGGAATAACATGATTGTTAATCACATGGCAGCTCCGGGGTTTATGGAATTAGCTGCCTAGATGGTTTAAACCAGCACAGCTGCAGTGAAGCCAAAGGAGCTCCGCCAGTGTGCCCCAACCTGCAGTTTGGCCCCTGATGCCCTTAGCTAGAGGTTTGCTTTTAAGTGGTTGAGTTTTGTACCTGTTCCAGGCAACTACAGGGCTGACATTTAACAGCCTTAAATATTGTCCTAACGGAGTTGTCCTTTTAGACTATACTTGGGTATGGGAGAATAATCTAATTGCATATGCAGCTGAGAACTGAACAAAAGAGTATGGTGGAAAGGCAGTGAGTGGCAAACCTGGTCCGAGTTGCTGTCCTAGCATGCTGGCCCACGAGGGAAGAGCAGGTAGGCTGCAGCGTTGGCCTTCACGTGAAGCTTCTGCATATGGAAGCAGCACGTGATGAAGTAACGAGGCAGAGCTCCCGCTCTGCACAGCTGTGCTGAGACTCTCACCTCTGAGCACCAGCAGCAAAAGCACAGAGGAAACTTGGAAGAGAGTAAGAGAAGAACAACAAAACTGATGATAGAGCTGGAGGGATTGTTTTTATGAAGGAAGATCAAAAGAGCTAAATGTGTGGAGCTTGACTAAGTGATGACTAAGAAGGGAACATGAAAACTACCTACAACTGTTTGAAGGATATAAACACTGAAGGTGAGTAAACAGCAGGGAAAAATAGTCTGTGAATTTGAAAGTCATTTTCAGTTCAACCGTGTTTCTACCCTTTAGTGCTCACTTTTTGTTAAGACTTGTAAAACTGAGCTTTACTGAAAACATTTGCAGGGAAAAAAAGCACTTTATAATTCAAATGCTTCCTTATCTGCAAGGGAATTGTGAAACGCAGATTCAATTTTAAATTTTGAAATTTGCTTTGCTCTGTGCAAGTCACTTAATGTGTAGTAGGTTGAGCTAATCATCAGTATGTGAATTGCCTGTATGCCAAATCAAACATGAGATGGAAAATGATTTCAGTTTTGTTACTCCTCTGCTTGGGATGGCTCCATCTAAAGATGGAATTACTGTGGGTAGCCGAGCAATAAAGGATTAGGTTTCAACTGCTTTTGATGAGCATTACATGAAAAGGTGAGGCATTTGCTTTTGTTGACACTCTGTTTTATAAGTAGTAGGATTTGCTTGTTGATGTGTTGGAGGGGCATTTTTTCTTTTTTTGAGAACAGCTAAGGGGCCTGTTCCCAGAATATATGCACATTACATATGTAAGGGCTACCAGTACAGTGCTTGGGCGGTGTATAGGGGACCTTTATAGTTTGTTCATGGACGATTCTTAAGCTCAGTAAGGTGATTTTTAGCTCTTGTGAGTCCCATGGGTAGTTAGAGCGATTGAATTAAAAGGAAACCTTGGTATGAATATTAAGCAAATGTTGTGTTAATGGTGAAATTGTCTCCTCTGGGAGGCCCAGTTGTCATATAAAGCATTTGGGCCAAGCACTGGAGGTGGATGCTGGGCGAGCCTCAGGTGAGCTGCCTAATGTGATAGGTCATTTTGAACATTGGCCATGTGTGAATTCAGGTGTTGCTAGTTCTGAGCTGATGCTTGTCAGGAGGCTTTCCTAAAAGCACCTTTCCCTGCTAACGTGGGACGGGGGAATCCCACGGGGACCGCGCTCCCGCAGCCGCCTCGGCAGTGCGAGCACGCGCATGCGCCAGCGTGCAGCGCACGCAGCAGCTCCGCGCCGCGACCCGTGCAAACGCCCCCCGAGCAGGGCTCGCTACAAGCACAGCGGCGGGCTCTCAAAGGTGAACAGCTCCATAAAATTGTCCGCCCCGTTGTTTACGGCGCGAGCGGGCGCCGCCGCACGTTGGAGCGGCTCGCGCTGCGCCCGCGATGGACGCGCGCTCCGGCCCCGGCGCCATTGTTCCTGCCAGCCCCATCCCAGCAGGGGTTCCCTAATTAGCAATCTCTTCATTTCCAATCAAAGCACAAAGCGGCCCCAAAAGCCTCTCTTTATGAGGGAGCTGAGCGGCGGCTGGGGACGTGCAGTGGGATAATTGCCTTCGCCACTGGCAGCAGTAAGCAGCCTGGCTAATTCATTATTGTAATAACTTTGCTTGTCCTTGGGGAGGGGGGGCCAGGGTGAGCAGGACTGAGCCTGGCGGTGCTAGCTGAGGACAGGGGGAAGGGGGAAGCCAGCCGGAGTTGAGGTAGAAGGTGGGAACAACTGGCAGCAAAGGAGAAACTATTTCCCCTTTTCCCCTCTGTCCCCCGTAAATAATTTGGGGGTGGTGTTAATTTGTGGCATGGCAGCTAGTGCTCCCTGAGCTGGCCCGCTAAGCGGCCGCCTGTGCTCTGCCCTTGCTGTGTTTGCAGAGAGGGCTGCTCAGGACGTGGGTAACTTGGCTCCAGGGCCACGGCTTGGTGGGTGGGGAGGCCTCGGGAGTTGCCCCTGGGACCTGGTAGGAGCAGTTGATGCTCAGACACTGAGATGAGAGGGAGCAACGGAGCTGCCTGCGCCAGCACCTGGTGGCATTTACTGATGCACAAGAAGTCGCCAGCGCGTGAGCCTGGAGCACACCATTATTTTGGACAAAGCGAGTCCAGCTGCAGAGCTTTGCTTTCTGTTTATGTCTCTTTTGTTTTCTCTGTATGTCTCTTTTAAATACCCCTTAAGCACTTGCCTTCGGGTGACTCTGACTTTGCTGGAGCCCTGCTGGTGTTGGGGAGCAAGGGCAGCCGTGCCCTAGTGCCCTATTGAGGTGCCCCAGGCTGTGAGGGGACAGCTCCAAGCACCTCATGACCCGACCCTGCTCCAGCAGAGCTGCAGCGGGCATGGGAGGAGGTTTCCCTCTTTGAACTGCTGAGGGTTTTAAGTAGGTAGCACTAGCAGTGTATTTCCAGGCTCTCCGAGTCGTCATTTTTATTTCTCTGTCCTCGCCTGAGGTTGGAGGCGGGCGAATAGAGTGACTCCATTCCTTGGAGCCGTTTTTGCTGCCTGCGTCCATTGAATCCACCAGGCTGCTGCTGTTCACCTTCCTGTAGTGAGAAGGCTGGTAGTGTAGGGATGCATTTTGCTGTTGAGGTGTATTTTTTTGTTTATATCTTTTCCACTGAAAATGAGAATTTCTGACAAAAATTAAAACAAAAGAAAGTGAAATCAAACAGCAAATGACAAACATACAAATTTGTGTGTGGTAAGAGCAATTAAAGGTTAAACTAGGGTCAGTAGAGGCTTCGTTCTAGAGAACTTGAGTTGTGTCATGGAGAAGGCTGCAGAGCAAAGCCTTTGTCTGCTGGGCATTTCACCAACGTGTGTCAAATCCTTTGATTCCCAAAGAGTTTTAACCACCAAACTTGTAAAATACTTGTTGGTAGAGAGATGTCTTTGAGGTCCTTGGATGAGGCGCTGGGAAAGAGTGGGTGTTTGGCCACCTCTTCAAGGAGCAGTTGATGTTCTGATGCTTGTACCATCGCTGCTGTCCCAGCTGCCTTGTGCTAGTTGCTCTCTGGCAGGTTTCTCCACTTCTAGACCGGACCATCGGCCTCCAGGAGGTTGTGCTGCTTGGAGCTGCAGGAGCTGAAGGGGCACCAGCTCAGGGAGCAGACAGCAACAAGAAGCTTCCTCTGCCCTGTACCAATGTCCATGAGCAGCACTGAACAGCGCTACTGCAGTGAGTCCCTGGGGAAAGTTCCAGTCTTCTGCTTCTTTTTGTTTTGTTTGTTTTCTTATTTGTGATTAGCGTTGAGGTTGTGATGGCCTCGTCCTGCTTGCTGTGTAATGTAAACACCACACAGGGACTAAGGTTGAAAAGGGCCAGTGACCGGGTGTGGCAATTACCAGTGGAAATTCCAGGTCCAGCCCCGTTTCTGAGCTTCTGGATCCTGTTTGTCTAAGGATCAGCAGGAATGGGGGCACAGCACAACTCTCACTGCTTGCTCAGTGAGTTGCAGCAGTAACAGCACATGAGGTTGAGGTGAGCTGGGGTGGGTAATCGTGTCTGCTAGAAATGGAAATATCCCATTTAGGATGTTTGTGGAATTCTGCAGTGTGGTATGTCCTGCCCTTGCTTTGCATTTATCCCTCCAGCCCTTGGAGAACACCTTAACCGTGTGGAAAACATGGTGGGGTTAGAGCCCAAGACTGGGTGGCAAGAGCCTTTGAGTCATTTCCTTTCCTTGGGTTCCCATCTGCTCCAGAATGAGGATAATATTGAATCCCCTTCGTGACAGTTGAGGCGGCTGCGGATCTTAAGGCCCTTTGGCAGATGAATCAGGGACAGACAGTTCAAGGGGCCGGAGGACAGCTAATATATGGCATGCTGGCACAGGGTTGATGGGATGCCAGGGTATGGCCAAGGGTGGATGGATTGGAGTGGCAATGGGCTGTGCAGACTTGGCTTCTCCTCTTCACTTTATCCGAGACCCTAAATTGTTGCGTTGTTAGCAGTCGCTTGGAGAGGTAGGAAATCGTGGCAATGGGCAGAAGAGGGAATATTAATGATTCAATTTCCAGCTGGGTTCCACTCCAAGGCCTCGCGGGGCGATGTGCATTTTTAATCATAACGAAGCAGGAGGAGGAGACGCTGCTTGCAGGGCGGATGGAGCCGCTGCGTGGGCGCGCGGCCGCCTCCGCGGGCTGCGTGGGGAGGCAGAGCCACACGGCCGACCCCGCTGCCCCACGGCCACAGTGACCCCTGAATTCCCACGCTGTGCAATGGGCCAAGCCTAGTGACCAGAAGAGATCGCTGTATTAGGCTGCAGCTTTGGATTAGACATGGTCTGTGTCCATAAAGGGCAGGAAAGTGATTTGGGGCAGGTTTCCTGTAGAAAGCACAGAAATGAGAACCCAGACTCCCAGCAGCAGTGGGCAGGTCCCGAGCTGAGCTGGGGCTGAGACTCCCCAGCGTGCTGGGCAGCGCTTGCCAAAGCCAAACTGAATTCCCTGATAGCTCTTTCTTGCAGTCTGCTGATGTTTTTAGTGCTAGGTTCTTCTCACGGGTTTGATTCCAGAAAGTGATTCCTCTGAATCTCAGGGGCAAGCAACTCTGGCTGATGGATGTGCCCAGCAGCAAGATTGGTTTGACCTGTTTGGAAGTCTTTTACACCATTTAAGTCTCCAAACCATCTAGTATATGTGAGAATATAGTGCAGAATCCTAGCGTGGTTGTGACAGAGATGTCTGCAGCATCCCTCTAACAGGAGAATCAACTCTGTTCTCGGTGCAGGGCAGTCGTTCCGCAGCAGTGGCAGCGGGCCGGGGTGCTGCAGCCACTCCCTTGCTGTAGCACAGGAGGTTTGCTAGGAAGAAATACTTGTCTTACATCCCCGCAAGTCTTGACTCTCCTCTTGGGTTTCTCACTGGCCATTCTGTAGTTCACCTGCATGTTAATGTGAACCCAAACTAGGGTAAAGGGCTGACATATGGCATGTCTGGCCCTTGCAGCATCATGTTTTCTGTATCTGGCAGAGGAAAGGTGGTTGCTGTTTGATATCCCGGTGCTCTTGCTCATTATTTTTAAGTAAACAAGGTGGGGAGTTTGGAAGAGACATTAGAAAAACGTCTGTCCTGGTTTCTATCCCATTAACCTGGGAGCTAGTGTTCTCTGGGATGGTCCATGCTGACTCAGCCAGCTGTATTCTGTCATCACTGTGGAAAGGTGGGACGTTTTTGTCAAAAAGGAGGATCTGAAAGAGCATAGTCACCTGCAAACCAGTGCCAGCCAGGCCCCCAGTGCTGCTGCAGTGCCAGGGGAAACGCTGGCAGCCTAAAGACTCCTGTTCTGCTTCAGGATAACAGTTACAGGATTTGTGCATGAGCAGTTTCACCTGGGCAGGGGAGTTCACTGGAGCGGCTGAGGAGGGAGCGGGGAGGAATGGGAGGAGCTGCCTTTTTAATACCCGGGTAGGTGCTGCTCCTGGCTTAAGGGTCCTGGTTGGAGGACGGAGGCGAGGGGTTTGTACCAGGCGTGTTCATGCAGCAGGCAGGGCCACCCCTCTGTCTGGGACGGTTGTCTCCTAGCCGCTTGACATCCAAGCAGCTTCCGTAAGAAGTTGTGTTCTGGAATGCTGAAAACTGAACTTGTATCTGTGTGCAAAAGAGGGCAAGGCAGCAGTCCGCTCCCAATGCATGGAGCTAGCTGCAGTGTGACCCTTGCTTTTTGGGGAAGCTGGCGACCAGTTGCTGCGATGGCTCTTGGTAGCTGTTGCCCAGGCAGAACTCGCTGTGTGTTTAGAGCAGCTCTGCACGGTCTGTATGTGTGCGGTCGGTGCGCGGGTGTGCGTGTACATGCTTGTGTGTGCCTTTATTTCCATGCTCCAGCTGCCTGCCTCTGATTTAAGGGCAGGTTTTATTCCCCAGCTGCCTCAGGGCTCCTCTTTTCTGATTGCATTAAAGTCTCCGTAATTCTTCCCTCATTAATGATTGGCATATTTTTACCTCTCACGAAAGGAGCTTGGAGGCAACTCCCGTGGGGCCCTGCTCGCCAAATGAAACAATTTCATCCTGCTCCAGAAACGCATGAAAAAGGGTTTGTCAGGATCTTATCGCTAGTTAGGGAAAGCTAATCAAATTACTCCTATTTATTAGCTGCCACAGCAATGTGTCATTCCATGGAGCCCAGGTAGGGGACGGGCAGGGATGGCACGGGAAGGGCTGCTCCCTTGCAGGCAGCAGCGCCGCTTGCCTGGGGCCGCGAGGCCTTGGGAGCTCCCGCTTGTCCCCCTGCGGCCCTCCTCGCTCGCCCTTCCCAGGCCACTCGCTAGTGTCCTTTCCCGGGAACACTCCCGTGTTTTTCACAATTGCTGCGGTGTTTGGCTGATCATTTCTTGCTCTTACTGGCTATATTTTGCTTTAGGATATATATATGTTTTTGTGTGTGTGTGTGTGTGTGTATATACATATTCATTTATTCAGCTTGTGTGGGCTTCTTGGCAAGTTTAACTCAGTAACTCAGTATTCAACCAGTCTAGGGATGATTTGCTGTGTAGTTTCTCTTTGGACCTGGGCTGATAAAAGGGACAGGGGAGTAGGATTGTGGCAATTTGTAAAATAATGATTATAGCTTTTTAAAAAATTATTTTTATTACCATTAAGTATTATTTAGTTTATAAATTTTGTGATTTTGGGGGAAAAATACTTTTTCAAGGTTTCTTTTATCCACTTGATCTGGAAAGGCAACTAAAATCAGAGGAGTGGAGAAGAAAACAAGCAGAGATCTTTCTAAATGATTCCAAGGACCTAGATTTTTAAACAGTTTCCACTTCTGCTAGATTAATACAGAGGAAAAGAGCAGCCTGCTTGTAGGACAGCAGTGGTTTTCAGAGCAAGAAGTGTGAACTCAGACACAAGTGGAAGCTCTTTTATTGATTCCACATGCTGAACATGGTTTTTCCTCACATGTGTGCTCCCGTTCTCACCTGTGATCCTAATTCCTAGCAGGATCCTGGGGGGATCCTGATTCCCAAGGTGAGCATTCCTGCTGCGGGGACTTCCCTCTAAGGGGACATGGAGGCAGTGCCTGAGAGGTAGCTCTAAACTTTAAGAAAGTGTAAAGCTATTTTCATCTCTACCCTGTTAGTTCATCTTGAAGCTCAGAGCAATTAAATCTCCGGTGTTTTTGATAAATAGCTTAATTTACCAGTGAAAATGGACCTATCTCCATGTAAAGCCGGTCTCATATTAGGAGAAAAAAAAGAGAATAAAACTGTTTAGCCGATATATTTGTATGAAGTGGAGTGTGTCTAGATGCAGTCGCGGAGATTCACAGTGATGATGCTGCCGTGCGATTCCTGTAAATCTTTGCTGGTTCCTGCCTTTGCCGTGGCACAGACCCCCGCCAGAGCCGCGGGAAGGCGCCGTTCCCATGAAGGAGCGTGTGGAACGGGCAGCACGAAGGCGACGGAGCGCGTGTGGCGCCCACGGGCAGCCCTGCTCCCGCCCGCGCATCCCACAAAAGCCTCTATCGATCCGTCTGCCGGAGCGTTTCCCGGGGTCCTTTATATCTCTGTGCCTCGTCGCCGGTAATGAAGAGGCCGAGCGCGGGGAGAGTCGGCAGACTCCCGGCTGCTGGGATTTCTTCATCTTCTCATCAGGATTTTAATTAGACACGTCCGAGAGGGCAGCACCGTGTGAGGGCGGGCGAGAGCTTTATCAAGCAGGCCACATCTTTAATTACTGTTTACTGACAGATAACAAGGGAGGGGGGTGGCAGCAGAGGTGGCTGCAGCGGGAAGCAGGGGAAGGACAGCAATTCCCGGAGCGGGCACTCAGCAAAGGAGAAGCCCTTTACTAGGTAGGGATCGAGTGGGAATCGTTCCCTGCTCCCTATCCTGCCCTGCCACTTACCTGTTGCCAATGTGGTTCTTAGTCTGGTTGTCTTGGTTTATGTTATCTCACAGGGACTGGTGTCCTGAGTCGCTGCTGAACTGGGGTGTTGGGCCAGGCCGCTGTGGTGCCGCCGCGCGCTGCCCGCCTGGCCCTGGGGCGCTGGCCCGGTGCGGATGGTGCCACGCGGCCATCGGAGCTCAGCAGCTGCCACTCGCTAGCTCCTCGCTCTGAAATTCACGCCACAGTCTTGGCTGTGTTTGTATCCAGGGCAGGCAGCCTGGTGCTTCCAAGAGATCAAAATACTGCTGCCTTTCCCAGCATGGAAAATGGAGCCAGTGCCAGCACTGGCTTTCCCTTGGTGCCAGCAGATTCCCGCTGCTCCGAGCGACGCGAGACCTGAAGGATGTGCTTGGGATCAGCAAGGACTCGGTAATTGGACTGTTGTTCTTTCATTTTGCTACGCAGTAGCGAGCAGATTATAGAGCCCACACGTTATAGATTTCCTGTCATCTCTCATGAATCAAGCTCCACTGTCTTATTTACTGTCGGCCAAGGCCTGTGAATAACATCAGCAAGGGCTGCGCTCTCACGCCGTTGTGCAAACACCCGCGGTACGGGGCAGCTGCAGGCGCTCGTGGGCTGCCACCTCCCCTTCCCCAACACCTTGGGTCATGCTCTGTGGCAGAGAAAGGCCCCTCCGTGCCCTGCTTGCACAGAACGGGGCCTGGTCTGCCTGGGAAGGGCTCACGGGTTGTAACACTGGAGGCAAACCTGTGTTATCCTCATAAAGTGAAATTCTGAATTTTTCACTTTATGTTGCTGTTAATTATGACTATATTTGTTCTGTATACTCTCATTCCCACAAGCACCAAGACTTCTAGTTTCCTTGGAGCCAGGTTTTTAGGAAATCTGGCAGGTCTTCGCTGTTGGTTAGCAAGGAAGGGTTGCTCTGTGCCTAAGGCACAGCACTGGAAAGCCAGACCATGGCATTCAGCACCATCCAGGACTGCTGCTAGAAGAGGGTTTGCTGCTCTAGCTAGTAGTATCCTCAGTGTAGCAGATAATAGGCATTGATTTCTGAAGATATTTTCTCAAGTTTTCCTGAAATTTCAGCACAAGGTTTTGAAAAAGCATGACAAACTGAATGTAAGTGGGAGATTTGTCTCAAGAAAGGCTTACGTCTCTTTTGTACCCCCAGATATGCATGGTTAGTAGGGCAGTGAACCCTGAGGTATGAAATGGCAAGGCCTGTGAGGGCAGAGGGATCCCAAATAGGTCGGAGTCCCCTAAACCTGAAGGGCTGTCAGGTTTGTCTGTCAGAAGCTGGCCTGCCGTGCATGCCTGTTCTTGGCAGGTTCCTTAAAATCCTGCCAAGGGATTTTGGTAGGTTTCCAAGGGATATACTTGAAGACCCACAAATGAAGTGAGAGGGCCTAAGGTACTAGTGTGTTTCTGTTAGGTTAATGTCATGGAAATGCAGCTGCTAGGCAAGGTCACAGGATTGCAAGGTCTTCAAATGCAAAGAGGCCAAGAGGAAGGCATTAAAGCTGCTCCCTATGCCCACTGGTGATAAGGCTAGAAGTAAATGAGCTTTGATTACCACGTGCATGGAAGATTTCAGTTCAGTTTTACCAACTTTATGTTAGCAACAACACAGAAGTATGAGAACAGGTTGATGTAGAGGCCTGGTGGTTTCTCAGATCAAGCTTGAAAAATGTCCATCCAAGAAAAGTGTTGGTATAGCTGAGGCTGCACTGGGGCAAAGGGATGGATCAGCCAGCTGACCTGATGCTAATCCTATTTTCTGTGAGCAGCACATAGAGGGGCGAGATGAGGATGAATAAAAGGAATGGGGTGAGGAGGCAAAGGCAGTGAGCATGAGGGAGGGGGGTACTTTGGAGGGGAGAGAGGGGCTGGATTTGGTTTGATGCTTGGAAAGGACTCAGTCTATTAAAGTGAATCCCAACTCATCACTGCTCAGCTGTCATCAGTCTCTAAAATGCACCAAGTGTTACAGGAGCCTCTATGTTAGTTTCATAGAGGAGGATGATGCATCCTGCGGCCTGTCTGCTCCGATAACCTGATTGTGGGGGTCTGTGTGATGCCCCCCAGAAAGCTTCACTGTTGTGCTTTGTAA
Organism: Rhynchotus rufescens; assembly: GCA_032273925.1. Classification (NCBI taxonomy): domain Eukaryota; kingdom Metazoa; phylum Chordata; class Aves; order Tinamiformes; family Tinamidae; genus Rhynchotus; species Rhynchotus rufescens. The sequence continues at coordinate 4,021 of JAVCKT010012508.1, read as the reverse complement.
GAAAGGCTTTGTAATGGACTCTGCAAGCTGTTGAACTGTGTTCTGAAGGGGGCAAACCAACCTATCCTCAGCTTCTGGTTCTTGATTATCCTCCTTCTGCATGCACTTCTTTCTACCCAGTCGTGCATCTTCCCCGTGGTGTGTGCTTTAGCTACACAACTGTGTGCTATTTCTTCCACAAGACCCTTGACTCCTTCGGTGCATGTGATGAACTGGCTCTGAGATAAATCAGAGTTGCTTCGTGAAGGAGACCATCTGTGGGACCCCTGTCTCATTTGTCAGGTGTGTAGTGCATGAGACAAGGGACTGCAGGAGAGAAAGGGAAGCTTTTATTCTGACCTAGCAGTCCAGCTTCTGTCTCTAACTATTCCTGTATGATACTTTTCAAGTGTTTTGAAGCAGCTGTTGTGCCAGTGGCCATTAAATTGTGCATTCCTTATTTTACAGTAGTCCTTTCTGATCCCAAAGGACCTGCTTTACATAAGCAGTGAGTGCTTACGGCTGCAGATGAAGGGACTGGGAATGCGCTGAACACAAAGCGCTGTGCAAACACCGATCAGTCAGGCCACTGGTTTCTCCGACTGGACACCCAGAATTAGCAAGTACCTTTCACCTTGTTCCTCAGCCACTCACCCGTAAAGCAGGAATAAAAATATCCCCTGCTCTCATAGGGATGCATGAAAACAAATGGTCTCAGCCTGGTGAAGCTCTTGGACAGCGTAATGATAAGCCCATAGAAAAACACACAAGGAAATGAATAAATCTCCAGAGCCAGGTTTGAATAATGTGCAGTAAATAAGGCCTGGGGCCACACACTGAACAATGAGCGGAAAACAGCATCTCAAATAGCTGCTCATTACATGGGCACAATCCCTTCTGACTGGGATGGGGTCCTGCGGAAAAAAATCTGATCATGTAATTAACGCTATAAAATAATGCATATATACATGACAGCCAAGTGCATTTCTCACAAGTAAACACAATCCTGGCATTTCCTCTGTCTTGATTGCATTTGTAGTCTGGACTTCTTACATATGGCATCTTTGTGTTCGTGGATCCTGCCATGCTCTGGAGGTTTATATGCTATTAAATGGTGTTACCCTGGCCTTCCCACTTGGAATAAGTGTTGCCATTTCATGTAGTTGCAGATGAGCTAATTGCAGGCAGCCAAGACTCACTCATGTTGTGTATTACGTACCCTACAAATAGTAATCTCCACTGAGGTGCTAGTTGGTGTAAGAAAGGCAGATCTGACTCTGTATTTTGGCTTCATGAGAAAGGCAGACATCCGGATGCTGCTTTTCTTAACAGTGAAGGAACTGGGGATACTTATGAGATCTCAACATTCCCCCAGCAGTAACTAAAAGAATAAAAAAAAACAGTAATTGTCTCATGCAGCAATATACAAGAAAGAAGAATCTCACTATGCGCATGTAATGACTTTAAAAGTCTTTGCTGTTGCAGGAGAAATAACTATGGCAAAGATCTTGGAGTGCTCCTGGAAAAAGTATGTAGACATTTAATGCTCCAAGTACTTCATTTTAGATAACTACGTTTTTGACAGCTGATTATGTACATCTTTAGGCGCAAGTACATGAGTGTAATGGTAATGGAGTGGTATTAAAGTCTATCAGGTTGATTATTTATGGTAGTGGGATGATTAGTGTCTAAACCTATCCTTTGTCCATACCATAACCTTTCTATGGCATGCCTGGTATTTTACATATTTCCAAGACAGGATATTATAAATAGTGCAAGAAGCAGAGCTGTGACATTTAACCCCACCATTCCAGCTGTAGGAAGTAAAATTGTCCATCGCAAATGTCCAAAAACCTCCCATAAAAATCGTTTTCTCCTAAATTTTCCCATTTTCCTACTCCCAATGCTAGAATCTGGAGGAGAAACTTGCTGGTCTCCCTCCCAGGGGCCGTGGCTGCCTGGTCACCTGCTTGGAAAGCGTTAGCTCCCCGTGTGTGCTGCAGCTACTGGTTCATTCTGGAAGCGAGGTGAGCCAGACCATATCAAACCTCTTTTAATCTGTGTGAGGGACCGAATGAGAGTCCCTTGCGGAGGGAATTAACTGCTCAGCTTTAACAGTTTCATCAAAGGTAGGGTTTAAAGAGAGCAGAACGAAAATGGATGCCAAAGTATCCAAGAGCAAGAACTCTTGACAAAAATCCCTGCGGGCAGGGCCTGGCACTACTGACCGAAGGAGAGAGGAAAGAGCAATTAAAAAAATACCCCAATCTGTTCTTGTGGTGGTCAGACAGCAAGATGCAGCCCTTGTGCTGGGTGGGAGCCATCAGTGAGAGCTCGTCTGCCCATGGGATGTGCAGACCTCGACTAGCAAAGTAAGCCAGGGCTGGGACAAGCAGATGTTCCGCCAGACACGGCAGCAGAGCTGGGCTGCTTGGCACGGGCGCCTGATGTTGCTTGGCATGCTTGAGATGGCATGAGTGAATCTCCGGGCACAGCATAAACCTTATGGTTTAGTCCTGGCTGTTGAGTTCTCTCCAGATGAAGTAGCTCTGTGGTGTTACCTCCAACTTCGGTGATGGGGAAGCTGAGACACAAAGTGAAGTGTCGCAGGTCCTGGTTGGGTTACCTCAAGCACAAGCCTCTGCTCCCCACCGATGCCAGGGGGAAGAGAGTGATGGGACTCTGTTCCCAAGGGAAACATCTTTCCCTCTGGTTGTCTTACGGACACAGCTAGGCTTGCTGTGCCCCAAAGCTTGGGCACATCTGTTGTGAAAACATTGTCCTGAGGCATCTCTACACAGCGGGCTGTGCTCTGGGGAAAAACATTAGGATGGAGTGGGAAAGATGAACTTGAGCCCCTAAGGCTGCTGTGAGGGAGGTCAGGCCTCAGCATCGTGGAGGCTGCGTGAGCGGAGGGGCTGGAGAGCCAGGACTGTGGCCTTTACAGACCTGCCAAGTGGAAAGTGTTTATTTGCTGCTCTGGATCTAGGAGAAAAGAATAAAAGTGATTTAACCTCCACTGTGAGAAAATCATCTGAGTGAGCAGGACGCGGAGGACAAATGGGATAAAGAGCCTTACCTTGCCTGGGCAGGAGGCACAGAGGAAAGGGGGAGAGGCAGAGGATCAGATTCATTAATTATTGTTTATTATTAATCTTCTGTCTTTTCCCTTGCTCAGTTTCCACAATTGCTAGGTATAAAGGCTCCTCTGGCTGGCTGGGTAAATCTGTGACATTGACTCTGTCTTTGAGATGGGGAGCACCCTCTGGTGGTTACAGATAATCTGGCGTTTCCTGGGATTGGCACCCATCATCCCTGCAAACTGCTGGATTTAAACTGTGCTCAAGGCCCAGTCAGAGTCAGCCTAACTCCGGTCACTGCTGGATGGGTGCCTGGGCACAAATCCACTCTCTGACTTTCTCACCCAGGCACCTGAGTCGCTCTCTTAGGAAGCCTTTTTGATCTCTGGAGACTCTGTGAGCGTCTGTGCTCTCCTTGCCTGCTGCCCGGCAAAAACTCACGTCCAGCCTCTTCCTGCCTTGTCCTGGCGAGAGGGCAGGTAAAGCCCAGGCTGATTCCGAGGAGTTGTGTCCAGCACTGGTTTCCAACGGGCACAAAAATCTTGCTCTGGCTCTTAGGGAGTCTGTTCCTGAATCTCTCGGGCTGTCCCTTCTGGCTCCCATAGGCACCAGACTTGTGTTCGGAGCTTGCAGCCGTCCAGCTTTGGCTGCCTTTGCTCTGCTTAGATGCTACAGCTAGCACAGTACAGTTCATTGCAGGGAGCACAGGAATTCAGCTCAGGTTTCCCTTCTCCTTCCCTAAGTGGATTAACAGGCTGAGGGGATCGTCTCTGCCTGCCTGCCTCAATCTTCATTAGCTAACGTGTTTCACCAGCCGCAGTCGCATCCTGGGCTGGAAAGCTGCTTGACAGGAGCGGATCCAGGCCCCAGCCTCTCCCACACACACTGCCGTGTCTCCCGGGTGGTTCTTGAGAGCGGAGCTCTCTGAGATGCCCCGGGAGGCAGGGATGTCTGGGCACAGA
>JAVCKT010012507.1:0-18722 GCA_032273925.1 Rhynchotus rufescens | reverse complement strand
GCTCAATGCTTGCATCACTCATCCTTTTGTCTCCCACTTTGCAGTACATGTCTACTAAGAGAATGAAAAGAGCTTGTGGTAAATCTCAAGAAACTGAGAAGCCAGCTCCCAAAATGAGAGCTCTTAAGAGCAAATACATTAATAAGAGAACAATATACCCTGCAATGCTGTTTTTGGTCAGGATGATTTTCCTCTCTATTTCCTGCTCAGTTTCCAGCAAAGGCTCTGTTCACAGTGATGGACTTGTTGAAGGCGATCAGCCCCGTGAGGAGTGAAGCAGCTGTGATGTGGAGGTTACTGCCCTGTGCCTCATCAGGGAAGTGCACAGTGTGATGTGTACGGAGGCGAATACGTCAGCGATGCAACTTAACCTGCCTTGGAATGAGATGAGAGGCCAGATGCTTCTGTCTGGTGGCTCCGATCCTCTCTGCGCTGCTCTCTTACGCAGGTTAGGCTGCTGTGACGCTGATGATGGTTGCACTGATGAAGCTGCATTTGTTTGCTCACAGATTGTGGTTGCTGAGGCTAAAATTTAAAGGACCAAGTAATGCCTTAAAGGTCACGCCTTGGCACTGGGCAGAACTTGCAAATGACCATGTGAACTGGGCTCTGCATTTCAGAGCCTCTCTGTCATCAGTTGCCTGCCAGGGCACTACTCGGGGCAGGACACAATAGCTGCTGTGATCACTTGTGCTGCTGACGAGAATAGTGCTAACGCTAGATTTAAATCCTCTTATAGATAAAACCACTATATGTGTCCTTTGCTTCCACAGGGTCAGCCTTGTTTCCAGTTGCTCTTGCAAAGCATCTTTGTTTTTGTAACAAATGCAGACCAATGACGAATAGGCAGATCTGTCTGACAAATGAACCCACTGCACCATCACCATCTAAATTTGTAATTAGAAGAAGAAGGATTTAAAACAATTTAAAAGCATTGGACAAAATCACGTAAGAAGATGCACCAAGTTTACTAAAAGCAAGACACTGCCTTTGGAAGTCCTGGAACCCTAACCATTGGAGTCTGGAGAGCCATCACAGCAGACTCTTCCTGTTCTTTACACTATTACTTTAGCTTCAGGAATATTGCCATGGTGGTATTCCTAACATGGATCTGAGCCCTTCTCAGTCTCAGTTACTGCAGAGATCTGCTCATGGTTCCTGTTAGCAGTGAAAGACCAATGTAACCCGTAGTCATTGATTTACTGCTCTTGACAATTATTTCCAATACTGCTGTGGTCAATGTTTGCTTATCATCTTTCAGCTCTGTGAAAGAAAGTGCTGGGTAGCTCAAACAGTATGGCTTTTTAGAAGTGATCTATTAAAAAACCCTATCTCACTTTTTTTTTTTTTTTAATGATTGTTACTTTATGAAGGGGAAATACAGAGATATATTTCATTCTAGTTCACTACAGGCACTGGAATTTCTTTAAGTACGATATCCAAAACCAAAGTCACAGCTCAGCTAACCAAAACAAAAGCAATAGAGATATATAATAATAATAATAATAAAGTTTAGGCAATTTCATGAAACATTAAATTTCCTTGCAAAAAAAAAAAAAACCAAATCACGAGAGTCTGTGTGTGGGGCATGTGTGGTTTTATGTGAAAATGTATTGGAAAGCAGGGAAGAAATTGAGAAATTAAGAGTGAAAAGGAAAAACAGAAGATTAGAAAAATGCTTGGTAATTACTTACATGTTTTTAATCGAATGTAGGGCCTGCATTAGGGGCCTGAAATCTCTTTTTGCCAGAAAACATGTATATGCAGATGAAAAAAGGTGGCTCAAGTTCCAACCAGAAGGTCATTTTCAATGGGCAGTGACAGCGTAGAGGGTTCGGTGAGCAGTGTGTGGTCCACGATGAGCAGAAAAAAGCCAGCTTGCTGGATGCCAGTTTCCCTGGAGGACACTGACACTATCTCTGACTGCCACAGGGCACCATACCTATTAAAAACAAGTTGCTGGAAGATGGATTTTATAGTTTTCTACCTAAGTGGTTTTGCAACCAGTTATTATTAGTATAGTTATTGCCTTGGGAAGTTGCCAACTGTTGCTTTTCTGAAGAGGTAATAACTGATTTTCATCGTTAAGCTCTAGTGAAAAGTTGTTGAAATCTCTTGATTTGTTGCTTTGAGGTTGATGTAGAAGCCAAGCTCTACTTACTTGACTTTTTTTTGATGCCACTCAGTTTTTCCAGTCCTTAGCCAGATGTGAAAACAACACATCTAACATGGCCCTTTTCTTCTCTAGCTGCTGGAGAGGGGTGAGAAAAAGAAGTATTTTCTCCCACCATGGAAAAATTAACATTTAATTGGTTAACTCTTTTCTTTGTCTTTTTTTTTCCCTTTTCTTTTGCTTCTCTCGGGAAGTAGAAGTCTCCTTGAAATAGCCATTGACCTAAAAGTTGGGGTTCTTCATGGGAATGGAGAAGGCTTAGACTCCTATCTCTGTTCTGCCTGTTTCATTCTCCCACATATCAAGTTCCTGTTTTGATCAACTGATTTTGACTAATGTGGCATGGTGGTTATGGAAGATTTCAGAAGGAAAAGTCTTGTTTTTTACTCCACCTTAGAACAGTACATTTTGAAATCTTGCTGTTTTATTTGTGAGATGAAAGTTTTATTTTGTTGTTTGTTTTGTTTTTTTTCCCCTTAGTCATTATATGACACCTCACGTAAATCAAAGTTAGTCTTTTGCTTGTTGAATTGCCTGAGGAGCTTTGTATGCCCTCTCTGTGTTTTTCTCTAATGGATCCAAACGTTAAGGTTGGAAGAGGGGGAATGCTTTTCTCCCTCGGTCCAACACACCCATCTAGCTGCTACTGTTGTGTATAATGTCTAATGTGCTATTGCAGTTATTTCTATGACATATATTTAAGTCTGGGTTCTCAGAAAGGATCTCTTCTACAATTAACACCATTAGCTCAACTTTAGCCCCCTTATTCCTCATTTTATCCCTTGGGATTACCTCAGTCTCTGCGAAAGTTAACCAGTGTGCAAGCATTTTCTAATGGCTCCCTGAGTTGGTGATATTCAGAGCACAGCTGTCTTCTCCCACTTCTTCATTTTGTATCTAATCTGTTTGCAGTGTGGGGTATTCCTTTTTCATTTGTGTCTTCCTGGCTAGTCCTGCAACAAACACCATGCACGTGTCAGTAATGGCCTGGTACAGGCAATATCAAGCTGCTCCTCTGATTTACAGTTTCGAGCAAAGCAGCTTTAATTGTTAAGAACGTGGGGGAATCGCCTGCTCCTTGTCCTTTGCACGTGCAAGCCATCCCTTCTTCTGGGTTATAAGGTGAGCACAGTTTTCAGAATGGTAATTTATTATCCTTCTTCATTCCTTTCAGTTATCCACTTAAGGCTATTTGGCTTTCTGGTGCTCCTACCTGCCTTCTTCAAGCAAAAGAGCATAGTTTTGCATTATCAATGAACATCTGCTTGGACCTCAAAGGAATGCAATTTCCTGGGCTCAGGAAAGAATCCAGAGTCTAGTCTCATAAATCTTATGTATGCTCTGTGGCAGTTCCAACTCTTAGACAAATCTGGCAAAAGAGTCATTTTTTTCTAGCCCTCACAAAATGAAATACATTTCTTTTATGACCTCCTGACCAGCTGTTCAGGCTAAATCATTGTACCTATAGTCATGGCTTGACTAATGCCTGTGCATGTCTAAGCTACTTTCTTGTTTTCTCTTTACAGCAGGGTGCAAAATTCTCCTGAAGAGATGCCATTCGTGGAAGACAGACCCTTCTGCCGCACATAACAAGTAGGGACTGATCTCCTAATAGGTCAAAGCAAGCACAGATCACAGATATAAGGAGACTTTAGCTGTAAGGTGGCTTAGTATAACAGAGTAGAAATACAATTTATCTGGGAAGCAGATGAGTAACTTTGCCTTCTAAGGGCAGTAGCTCCTAGCTGGGGACCTGAGTTCTCTACTGCAAGATTCCATGCCAGGTAAGGAAATCAGGAAAGCCTTTTCCTTTGTGTTTTTTTTCTTCATGTATTTCTTGTTTTCACTGGAGAAATTTGAAAACTGAACACATACTATCAAAAACCTTTTTTTTTTAAGTCTTTTACTGCCTCTGAAAGTGATAGTGTCAGCGTGTCAGCTCAGGTACCTCCAAACATATCTTCATTTTCTTTTCCTTTCTTTATTTTTTCCCTGATGAGTTCTGCTTTCTCAAAGCTATTTATCATTCAGCAATGCTTCCCTGAAACACCAGATGTTTTGATGAGCTGCTTAGATCTGGCAGTGCTCTGCTTGGCTGGCAGTTCTGCAGCACCTTCAGGCAGCGCTAACTTCTGCAGGCCAGGCACAGCACATACCTATGTCCACATTTGGACACAGCCATTCTGTGGTAACAGCCACAGATTCTCTGACCAAACTACCATGCTCTTCTGTTCCGGGGCACCCTGAACCCTGAGCTGTTGTTGTTTATCCCTCCTTTGTCCACAGCACCTGTTTTATTCTCTGTTTTAGCCTGTGCTGCCTCTGTTAAGGCAATGTATATGACCAGATTACTGTGATGAAGCAGGTTGACAGGAAAGACATTACCAGCTCTCAGGCTGGTAATGATGAGTCTAAGTTAGCTGGTTCTTAACCTGCAAAACGCTTGAGTTAATACTGCTATGGGCTCATGTCTTTGAGTGCACTGGCTGGCTGGTTGCCTGCTGACAACGGCAATCCATTTCTGGGAGCAGACTATACCAGGGAAGGAAGGGGATGGTGGTAGATGTTTTAAACTTGCCACAATCAGGTTGTGGAGAGGAGAACATCTGAGAAAGATTTTTAGAAGTGGTATTTGCTTCAGGAAAGAGGAGCTCACTCAGTGCTTATGGAAGCAGATGTTAAGCACTCCTTGGGAATTACAGGGGAAAAGGGAGGGCTAATGCAAGCTGTTATGGCAGAGATGGATTTTATCTGAAAAAAAAAAAAAAATCTGCATGTCTGAAGCCAGATTTTCAGAATGGGGAGATGCAAATGCTGACATGTTAAGCGAAGTAGGACCCATGTGACTGCATATTGCCATATGTCAATTCAGCTCCATTGCCTGAGAGAGAGGATGTGTCCTTTCCAGCCGTGGGTGCCCCATGTACCCTTAGCTTACCACTTTTGTACAAACATCAGCAATCAGTGAACATTAGTCTGGATTCATAATGGGTATCTGAAAGCAGAATGTCTCCTGCTCTCATAAATGTGTTTTCTTCCCTCTTCAGAGGAGACCTTCTCAGTGTCTATGTACATGGAAGACTTCTTGTTTCATTTCAACAGCTGGAGTCTTGCACATCATCACTAGGGTTTTTGACCATGTATCTACTGTAAGACCAGATCTCACCCTTCCTGAAAAGCTCCCAGTTTAAATCTGGGACTTTTTTCATGTGTAAATGTGACTGGCGACAAGAGTGAACAGCATCTTAAAGAAATGAATGCCAAGTGAGTATAGAGATTCATTTTTCTTCTTTCCGTATTATAGAGTCATCACTACCAGTCAGTCAGTCATTAATGGAGCAATATGTGGACCATATGGACACAGGCCAACTCATTTCTCTGTGCAGAGTTTAGGTGCAAGGCTTGTTCACTATTGGAATTCCATTCTAGCTGTAGGACAAGGGCTGCTTTGGGGCTTCACTGGTGCTTTGTCTTTGTGTTGACCTTTTGCACAGGCACACACTTCATCTACAACTAGCACCAAGTTTAAAAGCTTTGGCAGCTGTGGAAGAAGATGATTATAAACAAAATTCTAGCAAAAGGCAGGATTAGGCAAACATGAGTAGAAACAGAGTAGAAACATATTTATACTTGTATGTATAAAGGATTATATTGAGTCCATGTTTGTGCTGTTGAAAACAATATTTGTGCCAGTGATTGCCATCAAGATTTGCTTTTAATTGTCTCATCCCACCAGAGAAAAAAGATTGGCTGGCTGATGCTCTGTATTTCATTAGTACCAGTTGCTGCTTCCTAGAAAAGAAGGGAAAAGAATAGACTTCATTCTGTTACTTGGATACTGCCTATTAGTGAACAGCTTTGATATGAGAAAATTTAATTCATCTACACTGTGATTTTGCAGGGCAGATGATTTTGCAGGGCAGATTTTGCATTTAGTAGTTAAAATGAAATTCACTTTCAGCTTTAAAGAAAGGTTAAGAAGGAGGCTCTTCAGAGAGATGAGAGATTTAAGCTTCTCTATATACAATAACGCAATGCAATCAGCCTTCTCAAAAAACAGGGATCAGACAAACATTACTTTCAGCTGCTAGCTGGAAAACCTCATTCTGCTTTGCCACATCCTTAAGAAATTACAATATGGCCTGGAAACACTACTCAGAGTCTGAATGCAGAATGCTTTGGATCACTTTGGCACTTTTTTCCAGTGATTTGGGTATAAAATGATGACTGCAGTTTTGGTTCTGGAAAGGAAGGACTGAGGATTTGTCTGCAGGCAGGCGAGCTGAGGGGACCTCTGCGCTATGCGTGCCTTCTGTGTGTCTTGGCTCAGAGAAGCTGCCTTGTTAGCTCAGAGCTATCAAGCCTTGCACTGGATATGTCCCCACTCCTTCTTCACACAGGCCTTGCAAATAACGAGTATTTCAAGGTTCAGCTCTAGGTCTTTCACTGTCGAAATCTCTTGGGAGGGGACCCTGCTGGAAGCTCAGGTAGTGGAGGTCTAAGGAAGGAATGGCGGATGCCAGCAGAGGGGTTCCCTGCTTGCTTTCTGGTGTGATGGCAGCCTGTTTTCTGCTTCTCCAAATCTCTGTGCAAGCAGTCACTGCAACTGCTGCATTGTTTCAAGGGAGCTGCGTAACCATTTTGACATACAGCTGTTCCATTTCATTTGACCAGATGGAACGACCCCCTTTCAGATTCAGAATATAGCCAATCATAATGTATTTTTAAGCAAGAAAAAATGCACCATAAATATACAAGCATTGCACTCAGAAAGCTGGAAAATGTTATCATCAGTTTGCAAAAGTGTATAATCATTTATCATTATTCTCCTTCCCAGCTGTGAAAAATATGTCTTTTTTTTTCAATATATACTGTCATATTCCAATCCTAGCTAAGCCTATGATTTGCTTTCCAATATGGATGATTCTGTTGGCAGCAGTGACAGCCTTTGTTCGAAAATCCTCCCTTCTATAAACTGTGTTTTTCACCCCTTCTGCAGAGCTGCCTCCAGTCCCTACCCAGGCTTGTCCCCCACACAGCAGTGGGTTATCCCTGAAGGATGGAGCCGAGAGTCACAGGTAACAAAGTGCAGGAGAGGAAATACGGGTCTGAGCATGGAGAAGGGCTGAGCAGCTGCCAGCACGAGCACTGCCCATTTATACCTGGGTGACATGGGCTGCACTCCCAGTCCAGAGCAGAACTTGATGTCCTTGTAAAGAAGTAAAATTCATAGGTCACAAGATGGCAGCATAAGCTCACTACGCGGGGTGACATTTAATTTAAATTATAATTTGAAGCATCAGGTGAATATGGATGCCATTAACCTTCCTGTTCCTCAACCTCCTGTTTCAAAAAATGATGAGACCTACGTTCAACTTACTGGTGCTCCATGGGCTCTAAACTCTTACGTGTATTGGTATAAACCTGTTCCTTCAGTTTCCAGGCTAACCTGTTTAATTCAAATTCAGTTGCACTGTAATGATGTAGAAATAAATTTTGCACTGACTGTACAATATTTACCTAACATGCTGGTGTCGTTTTTTTAAATTTAATCAATGTAAAAAGTGTAATGTATGGAACTTCACAAAGCCTGAGCAGCTGTGAATTATGTTTTTTGATGTTTCCCCTTCCTTTCTGCTCTTAATAGCAACATATTCTGAAGCCCACCTCAAACACACAGTTCTTATTGAACATACATTTTTATAGTAGTACTGAGTGAATATATTCTCTGCAAAGAGTTCATTTAATGCATTATTCTCTTTCTGCTTGTGGGATATATGTGATCTGTATTCTGTTTCCATCCTTGTTGGCCTGTCTGTCCAAGCTGTCTGCCCGTTCTCCCCGTCCTCCATGAGCAGAGCCTTTTGAATGTGCAGTACTTAATTTGGAAAAACTAACTCTGCGAGGGAGTGATGATTCATCACATCAGTCACCATGTTATATAATGCAGAGCGATAGCAGCTTTAGCGGAGAGTATTTCTAGCAGCAGCAGTATTCCCACTTGGGAATTTAAATGCTGCCCTCAGGAGTGACTATAAAAATAACTTGAGGTATCTGCATGTAATTGGAAGGCAAGCAAACCATGAGAGCGAGGCAAGAATTTAAAATTAATTGTAATCTTTTGTGGTGCTACTGCAGAAATGAGGTGTAAATGGCTCAGTGTTCTTTGGGGGAAAATGTATAGAATCACAGATTATAGATTATAGTCATCTGCATGTACCAAGCTGAATAGGATATTTTTGCACATGTGCAGTCTGTGCTTATGCATATTTGCTTGCTCAGTTTACAGGTACCTATTCATTGGATACTTTTGCAAACATTAGGCTGTTGAATACCCTCCCAAATGGTCATTGCTTATGTTTTTCTATACCTATTCAACTAGCTATGGTATTTTTCTATCCAGATTTACATCCAGCAGTCATCATCATCCAAACATCCCTAAACGAGATTTAATAAAGCCAAGGAAGAGCGAGAAACTCTGCAGTGACCTCTCCCTCAGCGTGTAGCTTCCAGGCTAAGCAGCTGGCCACGGGGTGTCACTGTGTCTTAAGGCAGCAAAACTTTTTAGCAACTTCTTCAGGAGTTGTGTGCTTCCCAAGTATGCTGCCTACACTTACCTAACGAGGTGGGTTACCAAAAATGGCAAGATCGCAGGTGCTTTGCAACAGGAATGTTTCAGGACATTATTTTATACAAAGGGTCTGTTTCCTGGCCCCTTGCATCTTCCTGCAATGTATTACACCTGTTTTTAGCCCAGAGGCATTTGTTTTACAGATGTTTGTATTTGAGAGTGTGCTTATATGGAAAGTTTTATCTTAAAATGTGATGTGAGACATGAACCTAAAAACTCAGTGCTGCTGGATTCTTCCTACACTTCAGTCACAGTCCTTCTTGCCTTCTCCTTCTGTCTTCATATATCTGAATGCACAAAATCCTTTTGAGCCTGCTGCTGAGAGGAAACGTGGCCTTTTGGAGCTCAGTGCAATGCAAACTGCAGTTCCTGGGATCCACAGACTGCTGCTTAATCCCTGCTAGTTTGGACAAACGCTTTTCACAACATACCTGCTCAAGAGAGCTGTGCCAAAAGCTGCTATGTTGGGTGCTTAAAGAGTTTCACAATGTACTGCTATATCAACAACTGAGAGAAACAGTTGTGTACAGATCCAGTAGAAGCCTTAGCCAAGAAAATGATTTATGCCTTAGGGAGCATTGCAACACTGCAAAATCTCATGTAGCAATAAGTATTGGTGTGTGCACTCTTTCCTCTGCAAAATGGTGAGTTATCCTAAGGTATCAGGCCTTGTGTTAACATCCTGATAGTCTGCAGAGGCCAGATTAGAATACAATTTCATAGATGATTAGATTAAGATTTCACTGACAAGATAAGTAACTGACTCTTGGCAGAGATTTGCCACCCATGTGGAGCACAGGGTGCTTGGCTTTTATTGCCAGGACATTAGGCAGTCACAACACTTCTCGTCAGTCAGCAGCTGAGCCTTGGGTGCAGTTTATGCTCTGGGCAGCTGAGAGTGACAGCACTGTTCTAAGCTGTGTATTTCTCAGTGACAGTTTTGCCACTGATTTTACTGGGGCCAGGATTTTGTTTATACCCATTTTAAGCCTGGTTATTGACCATGGCCATATCTTCAGTTTAAATGTGTCAAGCCATGTTTAGAGTAGTTAAGTCTACAAAGCCTGGCCTTGGGAGTCATTTCGGTGCATTGGAATGAATCAAAGAAATGGCTGTTGAAAAGATTCACATATTTTATGTAGGAAAGGAAAAGTCTGGCCAAAAGCCATTTCAAGAAAAATGCAGTTTTGAGTATTGGAGCCCTCTGAAGGGAAATATCTATGCAAGTCTGGAAATAACTGTGTTAGTCTGGAATGTGATGTGAGACTGAGTGCTGTGGATGGTCACAGATCCCAGGCTAGAGGAGAGCAGAGATGCCCTGGGATATGTGACTCTTGAATGGACAGTAACAGCACATGCTTTAGGGCTGGGAGGACCAGAACACATATGTCACTAATACAGTGGTTTTCCTTCTTTCTGCAAATGTGGTAAACAGCTTAGTTCAATAATTTTTTTCTTCAGGGCACTTATTTAGATATCATTTTAGACAATGCTTTCTTCCTCTCTTCCATCCCATTTCTTCTATAATTTTCTTAGCAAAACAACACTCCATTGACTTTTGCACTGATGGTGGCCTTTAGGCTGGGAGGTTTAGCAGATGAGGTCTGCTGTAGGAGATGCAGGCAAACCTAAGTCAGGCCATTAGTCCTTGCTCTGGAAATCTTGGAAATTGCTGACCTCATTATCTATGCATAAAACTCCTCTTGGTAGTATGGGAGGGAGCCCTGTCAGAGCTATAATTATCTTAATGGCACTGCTGGCATGATGGTGCATTAACTATAAACAGGAAAGGCTGAAACCCACTGACATAGATGAGATGCAAATGAAAGGCTGGTTCCTCTAGTATAAAAATGTGTGCAAGTCAAAGCTGGCTCAGGAAATCCCTCAAGTTTTGTCTCTAGGATCTCCCTTCAGAACGTTTGCTCAGGGAAGGAGGATGTTAGGAAGGGGAAGGATATGTTTCCTATCTTTGTGATCTTATGGACCCTAGTTCCTGGAACTAGAGCTGCTTCTGGGATAGCTCTTGTGTGTTACTGTGTGCAGCGCAGTTTCTGAAGAGCCCTGTTACTCGGTGCTTGCTGGCGGTTCCGTGTATTTGAGTCCCAAGGGCACCTGGCTTCTAGCACCGTTGAACTAGAGAGTCTCCATTCGTTGAAATAACGAGAACAGCCCATCCCTTCATGGGAGCATTTTCTCTATAGCACATACTGTCATCGCTGCCTGTGGATATCCGAGTCAACCACAGACTCTTAATGCGTGTCTGTGAGGTAAAGGAAGGCTTGATGCATGGAAGAAAGATACTTTAAAGCTAAGAAGACAATCTATGATTATTTATTTGGACCTATACTGCACATGCATTTCTGTCAGTAATTTCTGAATCCATCTCTAATTGAGCTACACATAAATGACAGTCATCAAGTCGTGATTTAAATTTAGCTCTCTTGTGAGAGGGAAGTGTGTTGAGGAGGCTGAGAAAAAAGTCAGGGGTCACAACGTGAAAGGAAGGTGTAGGAGGCAAAATACAGGTTTCAAGAAGCAAAAATAGAATCTATTTCAGAAATAGAATCTATTGTCACCTATGCTATTGTCACTCCTATTTTGCTAAACGCAAAGTCTGTGCTATAGAATATTCTATGAATATAATGTGGTATGTTTTATGGGTTTTATAGCGGTAGGGAGGGGAATATCGGGTAAATCTTTTGTGAGTATTCTTTCTTGTGCTGTTTAGTTGTGCTCCAGTTTGTCAAACGCTTATGCATCTAAGATGGTATTTTAACCGTGAGTTATCTTCTTAGTGTTAATTAGACTGTTCTTGAGAGGAATATGTGCATGAGAGGGTCAAGGCTTTAGACTGAAAGTGCCTATCTGAAAGCATAAGATAAGTAAAGAGATAGTAGAAAAGCTGATGCTGCCCAGTCACAAAAACTAGGAATTAATCCTCAGTAGCTGAGGATCTGGAAGATATCTTTGCATCTGATTAGAACCTTGTGTTCTAGTTTACAAAATACAACTTTGAAGTGTCAGAATTTTACTCTAGTCCAGTTTTTGACCGGCTTCCCCAAAGAGTCTGAAGTGCTGAAGCACAGTGATGCATCCCCCAGTTAGTGGAAACCCAGATGTGCGCTGTCATCTATATCTATATGACAGGCTTTAACATGGTGATGATTACGCATGTAAAGAGGAAGGGAGTGAAGCTAGGAGAGTCATGATCAGACTAGAATTAGGAAATCACATACATGTTTCTGTCTGTAGCAGCTGCTGAAGCAGACTGCTAGGGGTTCTTCTGTAGTGTTCTTCTTTCAAAAAGTAAAGTATAAAAGGAGATGCTAATAGACAGATCTACCCATCTGTTCATAATGAGTAAAGCACTGATTAGCTTTACAGAGCCTTTGTTTTCTGGCTTTGTAATCTGGGCACCGTAACTTACTCTGGTGAAGTCATTACTAAGACTTTTTAGTGCATGGGTATATTGAATGAACATTAAACTGCTTTTCACAGACAGCCTCTGATGTCAAGTAAAACCATTAATTAACTCTCTGACTCCCAAGTTCTTCCCCACAGACTTCAAGGTTGTTTTGCTGGAGACAAGTGAACAACAGCTAGCTGCATCTGTAATAATGTAATACAAACATTCATTCAACTTGATTCAGAGCCATATAAGACTAGACAATGTCTACTGAGGAAGAAAAAGCATCTTCAAGAATGTGTTCAGTGGATGAGACACATTTCTGACCCATGTCATTGCTCTTGGATATTTTGGTGCTCTCTGGACCATCTGTATAATGATGTCTGCATGATACAGGTATTTACTGGGAAATACACTAAGTTTCTCAGTACATTAATAGCACTAATATACAATGTTTGGATTTAGAAATGAAAAAGTGTCCAAATGATAGAAAAAGAGCCTATAGTATTCTGTAAATATAGAATCATGATAGTTATTCACTAAATTTATGCTTTGTGTTTTCCAGGTAACAGGTCAACTAGTTGTAGCTGCTTTCAATGCGCTGTACAAATCTTTCACTAACTTGCCTGAGAGGGACACAGTTTGTGAGTCAAGCAGGATTCAGAAGCAGGGAGGGGGCTACATTACCCTTTTTGCTCTCGTTTCTTCTCCTTCTCCTGTTAGCAAGAGCACGCAGTTGTTGCACAATGCATCCCATGTTCCACATAGCTGCCCATGTAGTCAGCTGTTTGCGTATCAATGCTGAGGAGGAGGAAGAGATAGGAGGTGCGTAGGCAACAGACGGGCACTTCCCATTCACAGTTTTAGTATGCAAGAGGAAGTGATGCCTCACGAATAGAGCTGATCATAGATTTTCTGATGCAACACTCCTTCTGGAAGTGTCGATTGGATTCTCAACTGCTGGGTTGGCTGGTTCTCCAGCTTCATGGAAACCTGCTTGGCACAGACCTTGCGAACCCACCTGGCCTGTTCCACTGGCTACCCACCATTCTGTGATCCCATGACACTGCTGGCTTCTCCCACTTACCAGCAGCTACCCCCCAGGCTATTCAGTAATGGAATGAGCTGCCCCGTAGATATCCTTTACCTGTTGGCCAATTCCTTTGCTTCCAGCTTGCTACATCTCTTAGGTGCCTACCTCATATGGTGCCCGGTTCTTGGGCTGCCTGGGCACTCTGATGTGTCCTAACAGCTGTGTAGTGGGGGGTCTTGGCTTATAAACTTAGGCACTACATCATATTTTTCAAGATCTTGTTTTTCTTTTTTCCTTTTTTTGATGTTTATGCTTCTGCGAGTGAAACCTTTTTTTGGGAAGGGTGAGGGAAGTGTGGCAACATTATTTCTTCTGTGGGATGAACATTCCAGTTCCCAGTGATTGTGTGAGCAAGTCATGGGACATTTTGGCTTTTTGTGGTTGACAGCTTGCTTGCTAGTACTTGGCTAACAAATATGTTCACTATGTGTGTGAGTAGGCACTGGGGAAGATCAGCAATTAGTGGGTTTGAATCATACAAGGCAAGGGTCTCTGCCACTTGGCAATGGGTCCCTCGAACGGGGAGAGATTGCAGAGTACCAATCGTGCACGCTGCAGAGAGGGCACCAGTACTGGTTTGGGCTCTGCAGCATCACTAGGCTGTGGGTGAGGCTTGAGTCCTACAGATGCTTATGGGACAGGTCACCGTTTGGAACCAGTCGTCCATAAGATGCCGAGGAAGCCCTTGGAAGCTGGAGTCTCTGAATGAATGCATCTCCTCCAGCCTGGACTCGTCCTGGTCATACAGGCTAAGAAGATCTAATTTTGGACTTTTGGTATACAATTCTAGATCTTTGGTTAAAGGAGGCCGTGTAAGTAGCTTATTCCAATGCTCTGCTCCAAACTCTTGCCCTACAGGAAAATTTTCTGGCGCACTGGCCATGTTGGGCCTCACCTGCCACATAAACCGTCAACACTGGAGGCCTGAAGTTAAAAACATCCTACCTCACCCTGGTGCTGGAGGCTACAGGTTTCTTTTGACTTTGGTAGTCGTTTAAAACTATTGTCTCAAATGATAGTTTTAAGACTATTTTCTCAGATTTCAAGAAGCATTGTATAAAAACCTTAGCAGCTTCAGAGCCCCCAGGATAGTATATGAATTGAAAAGTCTCTTAAAAAAAATTCTATGCCTGTGAAAAACTGCTGTTTTCCACTAGAACAAGAACATAAAAAATTACAGTCAAATGTTATGTTTTATGTGCTGCTGGAACAAATCTGAACAATAAAACAGAGCTAATATGCTTGCAAAGAGGCATTTGGAGATAGAATCAGGCTCCATGGATGACTCTGCCTTGGCAGAGGTTGGAGTAGCTTCCCTGAGACTAATGGAAAAGCTCGGTGCATTTCCAGTGCCAGGCTCTGCTCCTGCTGGTCTGCTTTCTGCACTGGGATACGGGAGCAGGTGACAGAAAGCTGCTTTCATGCTATTGGGATACCACGTTTAGAGTGCTCTCAGCAAAGTAAATCCCCACTTGGACTACTGGAATGATTGTGTGATGTAGAATAGCAGCCACAGATCTGTAGCTAAATGAAGATATGTTGACATCAGAAATATTTTCCCCCCGGGGATAGGATTCAGTGCAGAAAGAGCTTTTGTATTAAAATCCACATACCTCTCTAGAGCCCATGAAGCCCTCAGGAGGACTCTTCTGCTATCACAAATTATAATCCATCAGAAACAAGACACAGGGTTCTTAACTGCTGTAAATAATCTCACCGAGCTCATAAACCTCCTAACCCAGAGGTAACAGCTTCAGACAAAAGCCTGATTATTATGTTTTAGATTGTTCCCATTTAAAAAAATACCCACTTGCAGGGGTGTGTCTTGGATTGTCTAAAGTCTTTACCACCTCTGATACTCATTTCCTTACGAGTTTTGATGCTTTAGGCAGATTTTCTGGATTATGGTACTTGGTGAGCTTCTCACTGCTGAACTCAAAGTGAGTTTCTACGTTACAGCTAAGCTGTTGCAAAGGCTACCTGCCACTGAGGAAATATGATCCTCCTAATGATCAAAAATATATAGGTGTATATATTTTTATATTGATAAGTAACTCAAATCAACTGGCAATCAAATCAATCTAGCAATTGGCCGGAGTTGCCAGAGCCACTAGTGCAAACAGGGGCAGAGCTCTGCCAGCTTGGGCCCGGCGCGGGAAGAAGAGCTCCCCATTTGGCACTAACTAGCTGTTCCAGCAGTTCTGCTGCAACAGGAAACTTCACCCTCAAATATCTTTGACTTGAACATTTTCAGATATTTCGCAAGGATCCTCTGCCAACACTTGCTTCTTGTGACTGGCATGCCTGCTTGGGAAGTGTTTCTAGAGCTACTGCTGATGCACTTTGACATATTCAGACCACCCTGAACTGGCCGTGTTTCTGTATTTCTTTCCCGTGTCTCTGTGCTCAGGTGTGAGTTGTCCTCTTAAATTTGCACTTCACTGAAGTCTTCCAAACTAGGATATAGTTTTGTTGCTTTATTTAAACTTTATTTTCAAACTCTAGCCATTAACTACTAACATAAAGAACAACATACTGAGAATGGATGCTATTGTCTTTAGTCTTGTTAATTTTGGAGGGCTGTTTGGATAGCAAGTTACTGCCAGGAGTGAGTGAAATGAACCTCTGATGACTTGCATATTATCTGAAATAAATTCTTACATATCTCCTAGCCCTTTCTGAGACAATGTCTAAAGGCTGTGCTCAGATCCTATCCTGTCTTTATTCCAAATGTGTAAAACCTTGAATAAAATCATATTCGGATCTTACTGGAAACTTTGGCTGAGTAAGGGTTAAATGAGGCCATGAGGATTCAGCTGTTACACAGGGACAGAGTTAGAAAGGAAATACTGCTACATGTGTCATGCTATCATAGTTAGCCTTGCTTTTTAATTACTCTCACCCTGTATAATGACAGTGAGCAGGAAACATTTGGTTAGTAGGTCTTGCCCCACAGAACTTACATAGACTGAGAAACAGGAGCAGAAAAGAAGAGTTTTTGTCTTGATTCTAAAAAAGTCACTGAGTAATATTTGTGAAGAACTAAGACAGAAACCCTTCTCCTGATGGTCTGAAACCAAATACCATAACCATAAATCAATTCTTCCTGTCAGCCAAGTGGTGAAGTGTAATACTTACTTAACTCTTCTGAAGCCTTTACTCAAGCAATTTCCTACTGACATCAGTGCCAGGCTATTTGAGCAAGATCTGAAGATAAACGACTCAGAAACTGGCTTGAGTGGAATTACATTGAGAAGTCTTACTCAGTTATTTCAGTTAGGTGCTCTACAATCTCTTAAGTTTAAAATAAATGAATAATTTCTAAACATAAGCACGAGTTTCAACATGTGGCTTTACATCAGTGTGTCTTGGAAAGACAGCCCTCCAGTCCTCAGATAATTCCCCAGATAAATAATCAACAGTTTCCTACAATTTTGAAGTGACAAAGATCACCACCTTGTGCCACATTGACACCCACACCTGCAAAGTACCTAAGGAAATTACTAGCTCTCTTATAGGGGGCAGTATAAAGAGTAAGTGATACTGGCTTTACCGTATCATATATTTATTTAAGATTGCAGTGATTCAGGAGATGGGTAAAGAGGATATAGCAGCTTTTACTTTTCTAAAATAGATTTAATTCTTGATAGCCAGAAAAAGTGTTCACTTATTAGTGCTGCTATCACCTGACTACTATTCAGAAAGACAACTCGGCACTTTGTTAGAATTAACTTCTTTAGGTATTCTGAAAGGGGGATGACTAAAAGGTATTTAATGAACTAAAATAATTTCAAACTAGCTGTGTTGCTTTGCTCAGTAAACTGTGTGTGGGGGAACCCTGAAAGTTTGAAAGATTTTTATTTCAAAATACCATGTTTCACTTCAGAAAGGCCTAATAAATCTGGCATTTCTTGAGGCTCTGCTTTTCAACTCCCAGTTTCACCATGGCAATGTTCAATTGAACAACTAATATGCATTTTAATACATGTTTTGCTTTTTTGGTTGTTTTCTCACAATGTTTAAATAATATATATGTGAAAAATTTGTGGGGTAAGGTAGAGAGAAAAATACCTTTTTTTTTTTCTTCTCCCCGTAATTCCTTAAAATATTTTGAAAATTTTTGGTTTGATTTTGGCTAAATCCAATTATTTTCTGAGATTACAGTCGCTTTTCTAACCCAGCCACTGAACTGAACAATGCAGGACCTGATGTACAAGGCAAGGAGAAAGTGGCTGTC
Source organism: Rhynchotus rufescens (assembly GCA_032273925.1). Taxonomy (NCBI): domain Eukaryota; kingdom Metazoa; phylum Chordata; class Aves; order Tinamiformes; family Tinamidae; genus Rhynchotus; species Rhynchotus rufescens. The sequence continues at coordinate 1,182 of JAVCKT010012507.1, read as the reverse complement.
ATCTTTCATCGTCACTGCCTGGTGCAATGAACAGTCTTTGCAAAGCAACGAAGTCTTCCACCCTGTTCCCTAAATGACGTAGCTGCATCAAGCCCTAGAAAGATCCATCACTCAGCTCGACTTAACACCTTCTCATGAGGTAAATAAACAAATGTTCTCATACAAAATGCTAGGAGATGAGTCTCCTGGTAATTACCATCCTTGTTTGAGAAGCTTTTGGGATCAACCATGGAAGAGTCTGAAGACAAGGCTGCACTGCGGGCATTCTTTGTACACCAAAGTCAAGACGTGATTGTGTGAAATTTAGCTATGCTATTGCTATTGCTGGAATAAGCAATGAACTCCACCCAATGAGTCTTCAGTACCTTTTGTAAGCTCTGTCCCAGTTAGCTTTTCAGTTTATGCCAGCAGTAAGATGATACAAGTGACAGCCATTTAGTGTGAGCAGCTCTCCCACTTCTGCTCTGTTTGTGGCAGGGTCACTGTGACTGTGAGTAGTTTCTGCAAGGGGCTGCTAATGGGCAGCCCACTGGGTAAGCTGCATAGAACAGAACAGTGTATTAATTAACTCCTATTTGGTACGTGCTGGGAACAGCATGGGCTTGCTCTCCTTCCATTCTCATTTTGTTTCATACTGTCTCTGGTATGCACTATCTGAGCACCATCAGGTAGACAGTAGATGAAGCAACTTAATCTGTGTGGCTCGGCATGCCTTTTTATGCATGTTTTTTCCCCTTAGATTTTTTTCAGTGCTTTATTAACTAAGTAAGCAAAGAAATAGCGCTCAGTTATAACGAAGAAAATGAGACCACGTTAGTTTACAATCTTTTTAGCACCCCCTTCCTTTGTCTCATGAAGAATGATTTTCCAGTTGTAACCATAGACATAGTGTCATAGTTTCTGAATCCAAACAACTCCATTAATACAAGCTCAAAACGATTAAGTCTACCTATTCAAATGGAAAGGAAAGCACTTTCTGTACCTGCTTGAAGGTATTGCCTTCTGTTTTGCTAGTTCACTAGGGCACAGTGTGACGGCTTCTTTGCTTTTGATTTAACCCTTTGGATTTCTCTTTTCTTTATGCAGCTGTCATTATTTTCTTCACTTTCCACATTCTCTACCTCTTTGTGGGTCTATAGTTAGGCCTGCCATCCCCCTCATATCCAAATGGAAATGTATGTG
>JAVCKT010012506.1:11141-26154 GCA_032273925.1 Rhynchotus rufescens | reverse complement strand
CTATGCTTTTGGAAACATGAAGTTTTCTTTATTTTTGAGGTTATGAGATACTCTGATGACTCACTGTACTCTGTCCTGCCTGTATTCAGCCACTTTTTAATTTTGCTTTGTCTGTGAAGGGTTCTTTGTTTTCTGTTGCTCTGCTATAAGCTACTTAGTCTCTGGTTTCTTTTACTCTTAATGGTAATATGTGTCTGTCTTGAGTCTTATATTCAAGGTGATGATTTTACTGTATTGTCCAAACTCCTTTCCCCCTATGACTTCTTAGTTACTTAAGTCTTTCATATCTTCCTGTGCGGAATCAGCTTCCTTTTTAGACCTGTTTTTTCTAATTTTTTTTTTTCTTAAACCTTGGTTACATTTTTGCTTTTAGCATAAGGAAGATGGTGCAGTAAGATATTCTCATATTGTCCGTGTATTAGCAAATTGTCTTGTGGAAATGACTGAACAAATTTTAATAGAGCATGCATAAATTCTTCCCTTTAAATATCTTTCCTGTAGAGAAGCAGGCACTAAATTTATTGAAAGATAAAGCAGTCATTTTAATCACATAATGTTTAGATAATGCTATGATCAGTACATTAGAAATACTTAGATAAGCAAAGTAAGATTTGCATATGAATCACCTTCTAGCAAGATAACAAGAAAATAGCTGAGTTCAGGTCGATCTCTTACTTGTGTTAACTTCAAACTTCATTTCTAGTAAAGTTTTTGGTTTTAAACAGTGATTTTTGTAGATCAGAAAGCGCCAATAGCCCATTCCACTTTATTCCTCTTTAAAACAACCTTTAAATGCTCCCGTTTCCCTTTTTTGACTAATATGGGTCTTCCAACAAGACTTCTAGTCTTCGTTATATAAAGTCAGGAAAGTAACCATGACTGTGTGTTTTTTCTTACTGAGAGCTAGTTATATACCCCATTAGGATTTTGTGTTGTGTGGGCTTTTTTTGTGCAGATATGTCTGTTTCTGAGGTTTTTTGGTCTTGACTGATCAAGTTGTCAGTGCTCCATTATTTTATAGCTACTATAGAACTATTTCCTTCTGATTATTTAACATTTCTGCTGAAGCTATGCATTGCCAGTATTGTAAGCAGAAATTAATAGGCTTCTGCTATGAAGCAAGTAAAGATAAGTACAGGAAGGTAATTTATTTCATAAATCTGGCTTTTATGTCTGAAAATTAAACAGTCCCTATTTGTCACACTATTGCATAGTCTCATGTTCAGTTGTTTCTCCATAGCACCTCTGCTTCCTTTTCACAATTGCTCCTTTGCATGATGAAATCTTCCATTATATTTTTCCATTTTTCTCATTTTAAGTGGGTTGTATTTGTCTCCTATTAAAGTATACTTCAAGTTGGAATCTTTGTTGTTCTCAGATGATCACGTTAAAGATTTGATCTGTAATCTTTTTCAGTAGGATTCTTTCAGTCTTGCATAATTAAGAACTGCTTTGCTTAGTCTGTAGTGCAAAGGCATTCTGTAGCTGAGAGGTTCATGTTTCTAATTTAATGAGCCTGCTCTGGTAGGCTTTGAACTATTGATCTCACAAGTCTATACTAGTCTGAAATGAAGCTCATGGTTGTGAAATACACAGTTTAACCATATATAAAGCTTTTAAATGTTTTAGCTGAAGTAAAAGTTCTCTAATGTCAGTAACTTGTCTAGAGTGTAAAAAAAAAAAAAATAAATGGAAATATTTATTGGACTGTGAAAGCTTTTGTGTAAGCTTCTACAGTTAAGTAGGTATTTCTGACCAATGTGTCTTGTCAGCAAATATGAAACGTGTGATCAAAACTTCCCTTTTGGTCACTCATGCTCGAAGAGGTCTGAAACACCTGCCCAAAAAAACCCTATACTGGAGATGGAAAGCCCAACTTCCAAAGTCAGCTGTAAGAAAATGAAACTGATCTTACTGCTAGAACTAAAGCTGTCTTTAGGAAGCTGTCTATGTAGGCATGGATTGCTCTGCTGCCTCTTTCCATGCTCTCGCGTTCTGCTTGTCAGTGTGTTAAGGGCCGGGCCCTGATGTGGAGAGCAGAGCGCCTTTTAATCTGGATTTGCTTTAATGACTTTAACGTTATGGTGTTAAAGGGTGTATTTCATGCAACCAGTCAAAGTTATTACACTAGCCGTGGAGCATCACAAATAGGCTTGCTTGTTGTATTGTTTCAAAGTTGATAAAGATGAAGGGAGGAAGTTTAACTTACCACACAACCTTCCTTTTTTTTGAGGGGGATGGTGCTTTTCTAAGAAGCTCTAGGGATTTAGTGCCAGGTCTGCATGGTCCATAGCAATGTTTAACCTAAAATTTGCTGTTTTCTTGTAAATGTTATCATAGGCGCAAGACAGTAGCGTTAGATTTGTAACAGAATATCACTACTTCCAAATAAAAACTGATGTGATATTCCATATACAGGTGCTAGATTTAAATCAGTTTCTGGGTCACTCAGTATATAATGAAAGAAAAGAGAAATGAAACATTTAGGAGCAGAATAGGTAGAATTCTATCATTTAATAGTAGATGTAGATTTAACAGTAGTTATTGAACAAGATATCAGCCTATGATATTTAGAAGTTAATTTGTATATGCTGAGTATCATTTTATCTTGTTGAGGCATTGTGGATTCCTAATTTTGGGTTTTCAAACTTCTGTGTAAACATACTGAAGTGCAAAGAAGAAATCCATTCTGTGATGATGTTCCTAAGCAAAAGAAATTTGAGCCGTTCTTTAGTGAAAATAACACAGGACTGAAATATTTTTCAACTTGTGTTCTGTAGACCTAAGCTCCTGAAATGACAAAGAAAAACCCTCAAGCTGCATGTCATGCTCTTGGCCTAAGAAGCGGCATTCCTGATTCTGTACAGACAGTCCTGCTGGCCATTCAGTGTTGCTTAAAGCAAAGGTTCCCTTGCAGCAACTGAAGAAAGGGCAGACTAAGTGAGGGCAGGAGGCCCTGTGAAGCCCGGCAAGGTTAACTAAGCTGCGGTTACAAGCTAGAGCGCTCGAGGGCCGGGGTAAGGCGCGGAGCCAATGACAGAGCGGGCAGGCTGAGGAAGCGGAGCTGGGGCAGCTGCAGCCTCCACGCTGGCCCTCTGCTCTGCTCTGCTCTGCTCCCACGCTGGCCGCTGCCGCAGCGCCCTCGCGCAGCCCCCGCTGCCGCCTCGCGATGGGCAGCCGCACAGCCTGCTACAGTTCTTAGGCCCAAGGAATCCTAAAGGGAAAACTAGCTGTCAGAATTGATTCTTAGTCTTGCAGGCTGCTCTGGCCAGAGGTAGCATCACTTCCTCCTGGTGTGCTTCCTGGCAGATTCAGAGAATTTTGTCACATTTACCCCACCGTTAACCATGTCAGAGCTCCTTTGAGAAAAACTGTAAAGGAAATCCATGATTGTGCTAGTTCTCTTCCCCCACAGTTTAAACTTTTACCACTGTTTCTTTAGAATGAAGCCTTTCTATGACCTCTGTTTAATAACTTTTCTAAGTACTGACTGTTGAGTAAAGAAATTGTTTCCATCTTTTCAAATTACAGGAAACTTTTTTTACTCTTATCAATAGTGGTGTGTGATGTTAGTGATGTGTTTTTTGAAAGTCTAGAATGAGTCACTGTAAAGTCACTGAAAGGACACTAGTTACCACATTTACTCTTCTGAATAAACTTCATTTACATTTTTAAAGCAGTGTCTGTTGCCACAGAGTAAGAGTTTAAAAGCTTCCCCTGGAAAGGGATTGAGGTAGATTGTTACCAAGTAAATATTTCTAAGTCAGACCAAAATAAGGATGTAGGGCAAATATCTTTCTGTTCAAGCATTTTCAGGAAAGCTGATGCACAGTGATTTCTAGAGCAACAACTGGCTGGAGTTTTAGAATTTAGCTACATATAAAATCATTGTTTTTTAGTGCATATCAAGTCTGTAGATATTAGCTCAAAAACACCCCTAGAAGTTTTCTTGTAATTTAACATGCATTTTTCATGTTGATATGTATTTTTCTCTTACGCTGAGCTTCAAGACTTCTTACAGAACTTTATGCTTGCCCTTCATCTTGGGCTGAAACACCTTCAACTGTTGTTCAGATGGCTTTGATCTCATCTAACTTGTGCCTACACCTTGCTTACCCTAGCAGCATGACAGCACGCTAGGGCTTGCTTGCTAAGTCTGGCACTCCCTGGTACATTAATTTCTAACCTTGAGCGTGCTGCTGGAGCTGGGCTGTTGGAAGAGATAAGGGAGGGAGGATTTATTTTTAAATGTAGGGGAATCAAGATGATGAGTCCCAGATGATATCGTGTAGCACCAATAGGGCATTGCTAGAAATGATCCTGGAAGGAAAGGGTAGACCTTACACTGGTGGCAGTATGGAGAAGTGGTGATGTTACCTTATTGTCACTTCTGCTCTTAGAAAACATGAGTTTGATTTTTCTTTTTTAAACAAATTTCATAGATTCTAGAATTGCCTGGGTTTCATGCTTTTGATATTTTGATAATACATTTATTTTTCTTGATAGTAGTCTATCTTTTTACCATTTATTCCATTACCATTTATTACCATTTATTGCAGATATTGCCTAGAGACTAGGCTTTCTCTGTCATGATATCCTCAAATACCTCAGTTTTTCTTTAACAGTGCTCCCTCTCAAAAAAAAAAAAAACCAAACCCCACATCCTACATGTATAATCTTAGATTTTTAAACCCCTATGAAGAGAGAGGAGAGAGAGAGATTACTAATTGCTTATGCTGTTTCCTTTTGAAAGGTGTGATATTCATACTTGTTAACTTGTAAGTGGAATCTTAAAGTTCACTTTTGAAGCAGTCCAGTTGGTTTGAATATTGCTTTCTTGAGAAGTACAGAACTACTCAAGAACAAAGATGAGCTGTTTGAAAAAAATCCCAAGCATTTAATATTCTAGTTAGCCTTTTTGCTGTCTGAGCTACTGTCATTCAGCCTTACCATTTAAGATAACTGATTAGTTTTTTTAGCTGTAGAAGACTTGCCAAATGGGTCCACGCAAAAAAGCATGTTTTCCAACATGTTTGTGCGACTCAACACTTGAAGCAATCCAGAAGCTAGCAACAGTTACAGAATTGAGAAAAAGAGGGTGCTAGGCTAAGATGGTTAGGGCCAGACAGGACTTAATGCTGGCAAGTTGTGTGTGTTTACTTGTTTGTTTTCCTTTTTATTTATTTTTTTTCTGACTGAGTTTAGAAACCTTTTAAGTATATCCTACTAGTCCTTCAGGAGGAGAATGAATTAATCTGCCTTTCAGAGGATTATGATTCCCCAAAAAAACGAAGACTGATATCAGTAGAATAGGAGAAATGGAAAACATGATTCTCTGGAGAAGTAAAAGGGTGGTACAGTAGTTCTTGGAAGAAGGTTATCTTTAATTGCCCTGCAGTACATTAAAGAAATGCAACAGCTGTATCCTGCAAATAGTGGACTGAAGAGAAAGACTGCAAAAATATCAGTGTTGCTATCTAAATTCCTTGCCTCTTTTTCTCATTCAGGACTTCTTAAATGTTCACTCCTCAATTTGTTGTACTTTTCTGTAACTTCCAAACTACCTAATTCTAGCCCTATATTTCAGGTCAAATTTAATTCAGATTCTGAACTGAGAACAAATGATAATTCTAGTATTAATGTTAGGGCACCTGACTGAACCAGTTTATGCTGGGTTGATTTTAAGTGTTAGAATTTGCATCTGCATAGTGAGGTATTATAGTTGAAATAGAAAAAGCCAAACTGAAACAGATGAGGATTCCTTAAACTACTAAATCCAGTAAATGTTTGGAACGTGAGTGTGCTGTTTTTGGTATACATATCAATGCTACACCACAGCTAAAGTCTTCCAGAATTATGGGTTAAGTGGGAATCTAACCTGCATGGGGTAGAATTTGAGTGTTTTTTTGCAATAGGGAAGCTATTTACAGTCTCAGGAGGTGCACACACTGCCCACAGTCTAAAAAAGTCTAGGATGGTATTAAGATCAATATACTTCAGAATATATTTTTACAGTAATTGGGAAATAAGTGTCTCTAGACATCTAGACTAAACATCTCTAGAACTACAGTGATTTGGAAGAAAGTCTTCTAACATACCAAAAGATAATACAAAAATATTTTTATATGTATTTCTGCAGCGATATACAGAATGAGAACTGCATGCTTGGAAGCATTTTCTTTCAACAGTTTGTCTTTTTCGTTCTGATGCCTGTCAAGCTGCCTTAATGAGAAGCTAGTGTAAAAGAATGATCCTACCAAACTTCTCTTGCCCTTAAATTTGCCTTTGCTAAGTGCTTGTTCATCAGAAGCTGGAAGCTGCTAGAAATCAATTTGAGCTTACTGTAAATATGTAATGGGATTGGAAAGTGAAACAGTTTCTTAGATAAGAGAAATTTCTTTTCCTTTGTGTGGAAACCTCTTGATTTTTAAGGCTATTTGGTAATTTACAGATTATTTTCTTATTAAACTGCTACTTATAGAATATATTGTCAGTTGAAAGATGTGCAGATTTGTTTTTATGTTTTTAACATATTTGTTTTATAAAATAGTGGGTTTAGTAAGAATTAAAAAGGCCTTAATGCTAATAGTGTCTTATGTCTACACATTTTCCAGGCATCTGCTACTGTACCTGCAAGAATGTCTTAAGTTAATGATATAAAGCAACTAGCTTATTGATAAAACTGTTTTGAAATGCCTTGCCTGCATTGTCATCTTGAGCCAAATGAAATACTGTATAGATGTGTTTTTTTAAAAAGGCTATTATCCTGTCCTGTAGTTTGTGTCTCAAGGAATCCTTCCACGTTGCCCACTGTAAAGAGGTTTTAGGAATCGCTTATAGAACTTAGGGGCTCCTCAGATAGCTCTTAAGAATCAGAATGATCTCATTTTTCTTAAAGCCACTTAAAAGCATCAGCTTATGACCTCTAGTGTTTCAAATATTGCAAGGAGAGGTTATAACCTGATTATTTTTTGAAAAGTATCTTTAGAAAATGATATTGCAAGGTTTTGTGTGTTAAATAATGTCTTTTCCAATTGTCAGCTCTACAAAATCTTTAAGCTTGAAAAGGAAAACTGAAACTTTTCTGCCCTTTGCTAATAATAAGTACCAAGTAAACTATATTTACGTGCTCTGCTTTCAGCTTCGTCTGCCTGGATCAAGCTTGTTCTTTCATGTGCAAATTATATCACAAATTATGTTGTTCTGTCATGTCTACAGTAACTTTATGGTGTCTTCAAGTATGCGAAGCAATAAAAACATCCCAATATAACAGTACAGAATGTTATCGCCAATGTAGAACACTTGTGCTGTCCAGCACTGCAGATGTGCAGCTTTTAGCTATTACTGCAGTGCTGAGCTTAAGTTAGTAAACTTGCTTGCTTCTGGTGTTGATTTGTGCTGGCTTAACTTGGGAATGCCCTCTTGTGCTCCCAATTCCAAGGTAAGCTTATATACTTCATTTGTCTTCTCTTAAGAGGGCTATACCACCTATTTGTAGCAGAAAGCTTGCTTTACTCTTGATCATTTTATAGCTGGATAGCAATCTGGAATCATAGAAGAGGCCTAAATAGCTGAGTCAAACCCTATCAAACAGAGGGAAAAGACTTAAACGAGCATCTCTCCCATATATTCCTGCTGCCACAAGGGATCAGATCATGCCATTGTCAGGAATTGTAGCTCATGACAGCAGTGAAGCTCTTTCTATGTAGTAAAATGACTTATAATTTGCAGGTCCTGCTTCTGATCTGATTTCTCCAGTATGAATAGCTGTCTTGTAAAGCTGTTTGTGTATGTGGGAGGTGTATTTTTTTGTTTTGGGTTTTCTTTTGAGCCTGTTTATGACAAGAAAAGCTTAATATTGTTAATACCTAGCTCTTTGCAAATTTGAGCTACAGGTTGCCTCGGAAACTGCATTTAGCACAGAATTATACACTAAAGACTCTTGTACTTGCTTGTTACAGATTTTTTTGTGAATTAATACTGAACATGGGAAACTGAGTTTCTTCTAGTAGAATTGTGTAATGTCTACTACATTGCTGTGAGGGAGGGAAGACGGAGCTCTGAAAGTACAGCAATTGCTTCTAGGTTGCCAGGACTGACAGGACTTTCAGTGTGGTTCTCTTCATGCAGCAAAAGAGTTTGGAAGGCAGTACATTGTCCCTCTCCCTTAATACCTGACATGTTGGGCCATAGGGTTGATAATTAAGAAAGATGTGTTACAGGAACCCTCTATTGATCCTTGTTGTCTTGTGATTTGAAGAATTGTTGCTGTCTTGTTCAGCACAGCACTAGTATTTTAATTCTTCATGCAAATGATTGACTTATCCTTTACACTTGCCTATCATTGAAATTTATTGCTTGTTTCCTTCAACTATAAATATGAATCCATCAAAATGAGTAACAGGTAGAGCCAGATAGTCTAATTATATTTTGGTTTCTGATAGATATTTGGTTCTATATAATTTACAGTGAGGGTTAAAGATTTTTCTTTAAATTAAAACTGCTTGTATCCTTCAAAGTTGATGGCTGCTTTAGAAATAACTATTAAAAAAGACACTGTTCTCTAATGCCTTCTCTAATGCCTGAAGATGTGGTCTGCCTTCAGGGAAGGATTTTCCATACAGTCACATCATTTAGCTGAGATAAATGAACTTGCCACGTGTCAGTCACTTTGGGATTCTCTGTAGAGGGAAGCTGAAAAGTTAGTGTTGCAGGCTTTCTAGCTGGAAGCTCTTCAACAAAGCATCATCTGTGCTTTCGGGCTCCATCTGGCCAACAAATGAGGGAAACCTCACATTTTTCTGTCTCCAGCTTTTTTACTTGACAGTCTTTCTCTGTAGCTGTCATAGTATTTGTAGTAAGGGACTTGCACACTCTGCAACTCCTACAGAATAAATAATACAGTTCTTTTTAGGTTTAAAATATAGAAGATTGTCATATGTGGTGTTTCCTTTTGCAAATTATAGAGTGCAGGGAAAGAATCTGTTTCATTTTTTTTCAGTTGGAGAAAGGAAAATTCTGTGTTACTAAATGAAAAATTTAGTGGTGAAAATATGTATGCTAAGTGCACAATATCTGTGTAAGTCCACATGTTGTATGTTCTAGGAAAACTTTAAATAGCACATGCAGCCTCTTACATTGGTTGTGAATGTTCTTCCACATGTTAAGATTTGTTGAGTCTTCATGCTCCTCCACAGAGTCCTGCCTGTAGCTCTCAATGTAGTTTGGAGAGAGTCACCTTGTCTAAGTTGTTAGAGCCTCTAGATACATCCTGATAACCTTATGCAGATGAAAAATGCTGGATGGACAGATGGGGAATGTGTGGGTAGCTTCTCTGACAAAATATGCAGACAACTAAAATAAGATTTTAATATTGAATAGATGTGAATAATTTCAAGTCTTCTTTTCCACAAAAACAGAAAGAAGAAGGAAAAATTCAAGGACAGCTTAATAAATCTGACTCTAACCAGTATATCAGAGAACTGAAAGATCAGATAGCTGAGCTGCATCACGAGGTAAGTGATAAAATTCTACTGTCTTTGAGCACTTGCACCTTTTGTCAGATCTTTTAAGCACAGTAGGTTTTGCTTATCTGATAGCTATTATAGTTCTAGTACCTAATTTTGCCAGTATAAAGTATATTTAAATACTTCTTGCCTATGAGTCTTGCCATTATAAGCTAAGATGCAAAACAACAAAATATGTTCAACTACAATAACTACATAGCTTTGCATTAAAATTAGATTATTAATATACCCACTTTTTTCTTAATTTTATAATTTGATCAACTGTTGTGTTGCATGTACTGCCCTTGAAACTCTGTCTGAAATAAGCTTGCCTGCTGCACTTTTGAAAGCTAACTGAATTAAAAACTACACTGCACTTGCACTATCAGGAGACTGTGGAGATTTTTAGTACTTGCTGTTGTGGCGATGAATTGTGTGATGCTGTACTGAGATTGCTTAAAAAGAAAAAGGATGCTTGCTCAATGTCAGTTAACAGATTTTAAGTTATAAAAACTGCCAAAACCTTTGACCTATGAAATTTCTGTCTTCAGACTTCCGTGCTGTAGTAGTTGTAGTAACTTGTTAGTTAAAAAGATTAGAAGATCCTGAAACCGGCTTATGTAACTGGTTGCTCATTGGCTCATCTCAGTTCATCCTGCACTGTGAAGAAATGTCTTTACTTAACTGCACTCTGTGCAAAACAGTCATCTCTGTATTTTAGACTGCTTCCTAAGCCTTCTAATGCACAGTTTTGACTACTGCTGCTTAAACTCATAGTAATAGACAGGCATGCAACCCTGTTAATATTTGCTGCCTTTGTTAAATAATCACATCCTTTAAGTATAGTTTTTTCCATAGCCGTCTTTGTAGATTCCACCTTTCTACGCTCCCTCCCTTGAGAATATAGTGAAAGATTGTGGAATATTGTCTGCGCCATAGATAAAGGATAGTCTCTAGGGCCATTTGCCCAGCACCTTTGCCAGTCACTAAGCTCATTTAATAACAGATTTAAAATCAATAATCGTTTCCATTAAAGGACTATATAACCAGCTTTATGAGAAGGTAAACTGCTTGCAGAATTCCTAGAAGCCAGATTATTTTGCAAAAGCAAAATACTATAAGTAACTTAGGAACTGTACTTGAAGTCTAAACTTCAAAGAAGGAACAAGTTTTTCCAAAAAAAAAAGTGATTGCTGTTGTAAAGCTGCTGTATAGTTTTCTCTATACAAGAATTTGTTGTATGCCTGGCTGAGAAACATGAGTTTCATGAAGACACAAACGTGTTACATGTTTTTATATAGAAACTTAATATGACCAAGTCATATTGGATGATGGGATGGATTATAACAAAGAGGCAATTCATTAGCTGACAGAACAATGATTGATTCCAAGTAATACGGGTAGTTTCTAACCAGTTAAGTCTAGACAAGTCTTTATTGCTTGCAAGAAGATGTCATGTAGGGAGAATGAATTTCAGCCATAGCAGAATGGGAGTAACTCCATGTAGAAGACCAATCTTCCCCCAGAGGTGCACTCCCTTACTGTGGCTCAGTTCATTTCCAAGCTAGTTAAGCACTACAGGATAGAAAAGGATTCCAGGATAGATAGAAATAGTAGACAAGAATTCTGTATGTTAGTTTTATGCTGATAGCATCTTTGCTTTGTTACACACTTTAAGTCTGTAATCCTTACTTATGAATGACTTGTTTTTATTGCTATATCTGCTGGTTATTTCTAGTTTATTTCTAGTACTTAAAACCTTGCGAGGAAAAGTAATGCTTCATGCACAGTCCTTTATTTTGTGCCTAATGCACTGGGCTGACTTTGAGGTAATGTATGTCTAAAGTGTTTATGAGTGAGTTCTAATGATAACTGTGAAGTCTTGGATTAACACTAAGCAAAGAAGTGTGTGCAGTCTTTCTTGAAAGAGCGATATCTGGGTAAACTGGAAAAAGGAAGATACAAAAATGCTTGTCCTTGGTTGCTGAATGCTAGGATTAATGTACTTTGGCCAGTACCAATTAAATAAAGCATTTTCCAGAATTTGCACCTGGGTACCTTTCAGTGTAGGTCCACCAGTGGCCATGCTCCCTGCTCTCTGGTTAACTGCTGTTTGATTCTACTTCTGCAAACTGAAAAGAAATGGTACAAACAAATTTGCGAATTGATCTTCCTGAAGATAGGGTGATAGTGTGTATGACATGCTGACCACAACCTCGCAACTACCTAACCTCTAAAAGACACAGAAATGGAATTCTTTGTGACTATATGAAATTATCATTTAATACAATGTAATTGCAGAGCTTTTTGTATTAATTTGTGTAGAGTTTAGCTATAGTTTCACGAAAGAGGGAAGGAAAGCAAGACTAAAGGCTTTGGCATGGTCATTCATATGATGATTTTGCATGTTGAACCTTTTAACCTCAAGTGCTGCATTTGTACAGAAATTTACATCAGAAGAATTGCAAGTCTTTCATGCAAAAGATGGAACCTAGAATAATGCTAAATGTAAATGGTGCCCATGTGGCCCTCTAATAACCACTCTTTTATTCTTTAGCCAACTGTGTATGTGTTTGTGTGTATGTGTGTGCGCTTCTGTCTGAGTAGAAGCCAAAGGAGCTAGAGATTTTAATTCTGTCCAGTAATATGATCCATTAGATGGTGATGGCACCGTGATGTGGCAGTTGCAAAATTCAATTCTCCTATGTTATCAATATTTGCAAACCTAGGCATAGTGCAAATATAGAATGTCTATGAGGAAAACCAGTAGGATTGCTAGGTACCAGCATAGTGGATTGCTCTTTCTGCCCAGGGTTTACAGCTTAATTTTCTTAGCCAATAGTGAGTGTTGAGGCACAGGAGCAACATACTGCTGCTATGCTTCACATCCTCCCTTTGACAGAAAGCAGAGGTTTGACACCCAGATTTCAGCTCTTTCTGATCTGTTGCAGTATGTTAACCCTAGCAACTATATATTAGAGCACTGCAGCATAATTAAGGTAATTGTATAAAAGCTGTTTGTATCTCTGAAGACCTCTGAACCACAGCCTATTTTAGCTCTGAGTCCGTTCCTATGCCTCTCAGATGTGATAAATATTAACTCATCGCACTTAGTTACCTATATCAATATATATACCTGTATCAGAAGAGCAAGTGGTGTATGATGAAGAGCATTTGCAGAAATAGATGGCTGTACTTCTACGTAGCAGTAGTTACTACTGTGAAATTGTGTGTATTTACAGTGCCATGTTACAGTGCTGCACTTCCTTCCTTATTGGCTGAGTCATTTTATTGGCCAAGAAACTGTTAGATGCTTATATGTTACAGCTTTATTGTAGAAGGCTGAAACTGTAGGGTGAAAATATGAAATTGAGGATTGTCACTGATTCAAATGAAGAAGTCCTGACCTGAATTTCCTTTGGAGTTTTTAATATGCACCTAACTTCAACCCAGTGTGACTTTTCAGCAATGTATGACCCTTGGCCATTTGTTCTTTTCATTAATCAACATCTTCCCATCTCGCATTTTTCTTCCCTCCTCTGTTTTCTTTTTATTGCTAAAGCTATTTCTATGGCATTTCTGACCTCTGCTAGTTTAGCAGGAATTAGCAGGAACTAGAATGTTTTTTTGTACTGCTGAAGGCTTTACAGGATGCAGCTTCTGTTCTTTATTCTTTCTGTTTTCCTGTAAGTGTTCTGCCTGTCAAAAGTGTGATTCCCTGATCACTGGCAGAATAGAATTTATACTTTAAATTGTAAGGTCAAGTGATCTTTAGCTGATATAAATGGCTTGAGTAGACACTGCAGGACTTACAATGTGGGTTACGTACATGCTGTATGAAGTGTGCTAGTTCTAGGATGCTCTATTTGATTAGATAGCGAGAGGTTAAGTAAAAGACCTTCTTATGAAGTTTGTGTTTCTTCCTATTCAGAGAGATATTCCACTTTAGGATGTAGTACTAAAGTAGTTAATGTACTTTAGAGAAAATGTATACAAGGTTTGAATTGTTCAGAATTTTCATTACATAAAGTTGAAAGTTTAAGAAAAACTGACAGGATAATCTTGAACAAATTGTTGTACATTTCAGTGTAAATCACATACTGGGACAGAAGAAAAGGGGGAGGTACTTTGCTACTTTCTACTTGAAACTCAAACTGAATGGAATTAAATGATTTATAAACTTTAAGTTCTGCATTTTATGTACTACCTCTTTGTATACACAGTCACTTTATATATTACACAGCAGCTGTCTCTGCTTCCTGTTGGATGTTGCAAGGCTTGTATGTGTTACCTAGATTACAGGAGTGGTACAAGAGATTAGAATTGACATGCTTACCCACAAACTACACTGGCAGACCACAAGACACCTTTGGAGACAAAAGCAAGTTTAAGAATAGTGGTTTTTACTCTTACAGACTTTGTGATTTAGGACTGAAGTGCTTAAGTTTAAATTTTTCTCCCAATGAAACATTACAAAATACTTTTAAAAAAGTTTATAAAAGAATATAAATTCTTTGGTTTTGTATCATTAGGAATATTTTGTAAGTTTAGTTTGGTACTAAAATTTAGCTACTCTCTATCTGGTGCCTTGAAGAGGAGGAATGCAGATGTTGACAACAACCTTAAAATCCACTTCAACACTTTCCTCCATTCTTCCAGGTGTAATCCTGGCACCTTTTGGAAACATGCTCTTGATCTTTTTAAGTGAAGAATGATTTCCCAGATTTTTGTAGGATTGATAAGACTCGAGCAGAGAGGGTAGCTTCTGGGAATGTTATCTACAAATTTGGGAGTGGGAGAATAGCTTTGAGTATAACCTTCAAAATATACTGTAATCTTTGTCTTTCATCTCTTGCCATTCACAGGGAATACAAACATCTAGGACATTCAGTTTTGTATGTAATATGCATTTAGAAAATTATTTTTAAAATTCAAGAGAAAAGATGAACTTGTTTACTAGTGTGTAAGTCTTATGCATTTGTGTTTGAAATGTGACTAAAAACCAAAGACCTGAAACCAGTGTACCACACTGTTCCAAAAATCAAAGAACCTTCTTCTAACTGACCTTGTTTAACTACTGCTATGTGTTTAATAGCCACATATTTAGATGTGGCTGATGGATATTTGACAACAAGATATGGATATTTGGAGCATTACTATTTTCCAAACCATTTTGAGGCTTTTAGAAGACTAGTAGCTTTGAGGGAAACTCTGGTGACTAAATTCTTGCTTATTGGCAAAGCAGAAAAGTGGGAACCTTGCATGTTTCCCATTTCTCAGTATCTGGAAACTTGGCGGTCTCTGAGTAGCGGTGACTACTTTTCCACCCCCATACATGCAGTTTTATCTAGGAATAGGTCTGATATTATGTTGCAAGAACCTAATGCAGTCAATAAGATTTGATATAGGTGTTATCTCATGGTCTGATCTTGTTCCTGGTGAGCTAACACTTCAAGATTGACTTAATGAAAGGAGATATAAAAGTTGGAGATTAAATACTATGCTTT
>JAVCKT010012505.1:0-16328 GCA_032273925.1 Rhynchotus rufescens | reverse complement strand
TCTTGTGTGATGGTTGCTGCCAATGCAGATTAAGAGACAAAGATTTAAGAAATACTGACATTGGCATAGCTAGCTAATGGAATAATATAATCTCTAACAGGGACCAGATGCTTCAGGGAAGAACAGTTGTAATATATTTGATAATATTTTGATATCCAAGGGAGAAGTTTTTCATAAGCTGTCATTGAAAAATTTAGAAGGGTGCCCAAATCCTAGAGGATGGGCAACTGTTGGTAAGCGTTCCCTGTAAGAATAGTAAAGAGAGACTTGTAGGTAATTTAATGGAAAACAAAATTGTTGGAGGCATGATATGCATGCTGCAGTTGAAAGAGAAAAGCAAATCAGATATCAAGCAGGCCACAGGTCTGAGAGGCAGAAAGAATTTTTTGAAGAAACATCTGAAATAGGGGAAGGAAAAATGCTTTAGAATACAACATTTAGCTCAATTTGGCTTTTGAGCGGATGGCAAGGGTAGTTGCCCCAAAGCAAGGATAGTTAGAGGAGAGGTATGAAAAACAGCGTGATGAATCTGTGTCTTCATTCTTGACCATGTTTTCATGAACACAGATAAAACATGAGCCAAGCAGAGACAGTTTTCCAGTGACAAAGTACAGATAGGAGACAAAGGGACAAGGACACTAGGATTACATGGAAAGTTGAGGTTTAAAAAAGGAGTGTCCCTCAAACTGGGACATCCTAATATTAGTCAGTTGAAATGCAGAATGGTAAAAGCAGAAGAGAAAGACATTTTGAAAAATCAGTGAAGAATGAAAACACACATAAACAAGTAATATCCAGAGCATCCAAGGCAAACAATCATGAAGAAGTGCAAGGAAGTAAAAGGCACAATGAAGATAACTAACAAAAATAATTTGAGAGGAATCAGAGAACTCTTGGTTTTAGGAAACTTCTGGAAGTCTTTAATCCCACCTCTCACAGAAAACAAGGCCAGCATCAAGATCACGTCAGCTCATCCGTGATTTTGTCTAGCCAAGCCTTGAAAACCTTTAAGGACAGAGGTTCTACGGCCTCTTTGGGCAACCTGTTCCTGTCCTCAATAATTTGAAACACCCAAACGTGGTTGTACATAAGGAGAGTACAGAAACTGAATCTGTGTGCATCAATGTTGGCAGAAGAAGTCAGTGTAGTCCCAAGCAGCCTTCTCGAGGATTTGAAGATAACATCACGAAAAGTACCCTGGCAAAGTTCTAAAAGTAACACATTAAAATTGGTTTTTATCAGTAAATTAAGTTCTGTGGGAACAATCCTATGGACTGAGCAATTCTCACAGGTGTTTCTTTTGAAGCTTCCCACAAGACCTTTGGTTTCCTCCTTGAAAAGGAAAAAATATTACTTCTGCTCACGAGCGGTATGTGAGATTAATAGGAACATGGAAAGAGTGACCAGAGCATGGAAATGCAAGAAGGTGAAAGAAACAAACAAACAAACAAAAGATGATTTCTTTCATTTAGAGAAAAACAAGCTAAATATATGATTGGGTATGTAAAACATAGGACAGTGTAGAAAATATAAGGCACTTACATTTATCTTGTCTTGCAATACAAAAATAAGGGAACAACAACTGAAATAAGGCAACAAATGTAAAAATTAAATCCTTTTAAATACAAAACATAATTGACCTATGGAAATTGCAGTCTTGAGCTAAAACTCGAAGCTTAGCAAGATACTTTAAAAATGACTACAAATATTTATTTATGCTACTGAGAATAATAATGTAAAACAGCAATAAAAACCCTTGTTTGCCAAGACATAAATCAGCAGTTTATCTGCCTATATATAAATGTATTCATATGGATAGTGTTCTTTATAAAATTGTCCATTATAGTATTTCACATCTTTTTCTGAACCATCTGGTCCTCACTATTCTTAAGAGAGTTTCTAATCAGAGTGAATATTGATCTAAAAATCCATTTACTCATGAAATCCTTCCCCAGACATATATAACCCCTTAATATTCTCATCTTTAGAGTGGGCAGTTGAGAATTCAATCTTATGAGTGACACTGTCATTTCCCATCCCCTTAATCGATTCCCAAATACACCCCCCCACCCCCACTCCCCCCAGTTTTTTAGTATTCTGGGACAGTAGGCACAGATACCTAGAATTTATTGTGCATACTGTTTAATTTAAAGGGAAATGGGAAAACTATTAAATTCTATTTCTGCAAGCATCCTGTAACTGCTTGAAGCCAGTCCATATTCCTTTATATATTTCTTTGTTCTATACTTGATTTTCATTAAGGTTGTTCATTGAATATTCTTAACCATTTTGTATAACAAGTTTTTGGAGCAATAAGCTCCCAGAAATCACTATTTTCACATCCAGTCCATTTTGTGGACTGCTGAATAAAGTGTAACATATAATAAAGGGTCATTAGAAAGTTTGATAAATCCTCCCCCTTTCCACGTGCCTTTCAAGTTCAAAACTATGAATGCTAATTTTTGTAGGAGCAATAAATACTGCTCCCTAGCTGGGTAAAAATAAGTAGCCTTTCCTTAAAACATACAAGCAGGCTACTTCTTGACAGTCTTTTAAATTTTGGGGGGGGGAAGCACTTAATACTTATACTGTGAACTTGATAAGGAAGCGCTTGAGCTCTCATTTAAGAGACTTGCAAGCGAGTCATCTGCAGCCTGGTAAGAAATGCTGCACTCTCTGGTCATGATGATATTGATAAGCCTATACATTTTTTACAGAAATTAAAATAATGTCTTTGTAGCTGCCCCGGAAAAGAGATTATATAGTATATATATGGATTTGTTCCCTAATTAATCCCAGGTTTCAGCCAAACATACTTACACAGTAATAAAAATTTAAAAAAAAAAAAAAATCAAAGCCTCTTCCCATTGACTTCAGTGATCAGAGGATGAAGCCTGTAGTAATATTCATTTCTGTCCAAGAAAATACAAAGTAAAAGCACCCTAGCAGCATATTTTTGTTCTCTTCCTGTATACAGTGCTGCTTGAGATAGATAATCTCATTACGTTTGAAAATAAAGTGGCTCATTTTGTTTAAAAGTAAACTTTCTTCATCGTTAATCATCTCTTGTAGTCTCACTGTAGGTAAAGTAACACAAACACAATGTCTAGAGCTTTCAGTAAGGATTGTTCACTGGTGTATACTTGAAAACCAAAAAAGGTTAAAAATCTGCTGATAACCAAGTGACTGTGAATATGTAAATTGATAATGACAGCATCTTAAAACTCACCAGTTTAAACTGAGTACAGGTCACTACAAACCAGAATAGTCAACGGCTTCAGATGTAAAGCTCATCAGTTCAATTTCTCATGATATAGTATATATAGTGTACACGTTAGCTGGCTCTGTCATCATCATTTGCAATTACAGAAGGGGATAAGGAAAGAAAACAAAGGCCAAAGGAGCCAAATGTTTCCTTCACATGGGCATTGAAAAGCTGGCACTGCCACTGGTTATGCTGATGATACAGGGCTAACACTCCCATCACATCAGCACTTCCAATATTTAAAGGGAAAAAAAAAAAAGGAAGTATTTTGCCTATGGTCACTAAAACATATCCCAAATTGAGTTG
The DNA here is from genome assembly GCA_032273925.1 of Rhynchotus rufescens. Taxonomy (NCBI): domain Eukaryota; kingdom Metazoa; phylum Chordata; class Aves; order Tinamiformes; family Tinamidae; genus Rhynchotus; species Rhynchotus rufescens. The sequence continues at coordinate 12,757 of JAVCKT010012505.1, read as the reverse complement.
CCAATTTTCAGAGTGAACAAAACTTGTATTGGTACGAATTAATGATCCATAATAGTAATCATTTTATCTTTGATATGTTGACTAGGAATAGTATGCATGTCTCATTTCTTATAAAGATATATCTCTTGAACTGCTAAAGATTCAAAGATTTTCCTTACTAGAATAATTTTTTAAAAGAAAGTGCTTTTCCACATATAAATGCTAAAACATTTTTATATCTTTCTTAATTCTTTGACAGGCTTTTCTAATCAATATACAAAGACTTCATGAATTTCAGAAATGAAGATAATCTTCCATGAATGCTGAAAAGTGATTTTCTCTGTATTCTACAGTGTTGGTGGAGGGAACATAAACTTTCTTGAGCACCAGGTAATACTGCATACAAACCCCACATCTCTAAAAGTCCAAGAAGTGGGTAAATTACAATGCTTTCTGACTTTTTAAAAAATATTTAGACTCTACCCCACTGAAAGAGGTTTTTAGGAGGGACTCATTGTCTACTATAAAAAGTTATCCATGTAGTACCTCAGTTTCATTTTTCATTCATTATTCCATTTAAGGATGGATTATTTGGATGGATGATTTCTAATGAAGCAAAATGTGGGTATTTTGATAACAAAATTCAAAAGGGGATCAATGGCATGTCCAAAAATTCATGCAAGCTTGGACTGTTCAAGAGAAACCAGTATGTCTTTGTATGAAAAGAACAGGCTGGTGAGGGATTGTGGTCAAGACATGGTAATTCAACGTGAAAGGGGTCATTTACTAATTCTGACCTCGCAACTACCTAATATTGGGTTTTACTTCCTTTTCCTCTGCTTCATCTTCACTGTCATCAACCTGCTGAATGACCAAGTCGCTCGAGCCATCCTCTACAATCTCCACGTCAGATTTGTTGTCTTCCCCGTAGTGCCACCTGGAATCCTTATCCCCTTCTTGTGGGAATTCAAGGGGTGCTTCAGCGTCCAAGTCAATGCGAATACTGTCTATGCCAGCTTCAGCCAAGCACTCATTGCAGAGCCTGTAACGTCTTGTCCCCTCCTGGACCACTTGTCCCGTCAGCTCAGTCACGTGGCGTTTACACTTCCTGCAGATAGGCTTACAAGCCTGATGAATCTAGGAAAATGGAAATGAACAAAATCTGATATCTTATCCATAAGGAAGAAGTGCGTTTTTTCTTTTTAAGATAACAAAAAGTAGGGCTGGAACAGTGTCAAATAGTAGTGTTAACCCATTCTGAGAGACAGGCATCCAAATGTTAAAAACAAAGGCTCTATAATTGCCCACTTAGACTCTGTTACAGGACTTAGAGCACAGTACATTTTTGTGCCATCCATTAGCAATGGATTTTCATATGAATTATACTTCATATTTACTTAAACAAAAACAGATTCATTTTGTACTACCTCTTAAGGTAGGCAGTATAACAATGGGATACACTTATACTGTGTTTAATTATACTTAACACAGCTAGATTTACATATTAAATAGATCATGCAGCTACTAAAAATACATACTGTTCGAAAATGGCTACTTAGGTGATCTAGCCTGCTAAATCTTTTTCCACATGCCTCACAAGGGTAAGGGCGCTCTCCCGTGTGACAGCGAAGGTGACGCTTTAGGTCTGCTTTTCTTTTCACCACGTGTGTACAGAATGGGCACTTGAACCTCATCCTGGGCAGGTCATCTGTTAGAAAAGAATTTAAGAAAAACTTTAAAAGTTAGAAAATAATTGTTAGAAAACAGCTTAAGAAGAACTTTTAAAGTCGTAACAAGTCTAGTGATGAGATATTCTAGGAAAAGGTCATTCTAGTTATTGAAGACATGAGGAGGCATTTTTGTTTATTATCATATAGGTCCTGTCAAATGCAAAGATCTCATCTTGCCTGTTAATTTCACAGGAGTGCAATAAAGGAAACGGAGTGGTCCATAGCGGTTCAATTAGTGGTCCATATTAAAATGGATTTAAAAAAATACAAAAAGGCTAATGACTTGTGCTTGCAGGATGAAGCTGTGGAGACACTGAAGTTTGGCATTCTGAAAGGCTAGTTTTAATAAACTACCATAGCTATCAGGACAAATTTAAACAAGTATTTCCATCATTCATAAACACTATAAGTGGAGCTAAACTTTCCAAACTATTTCTGGGCAATACAAGTGATTTTTGTCAGTTTGCACTCTCTCAGTAACATCTGTTTTTTCACGAATGGATGATTAACAGATGATTGTGCCCTTAGAGACTTAAAACAGCTCTTACCTTCAGTCCAGCTTCCCATGACACCTAGAATGGAAGGCATGCTCGGATACGGCTCGTCTGCTTTTGAAGACTTGGATTTTCCAGAAGAACGGGGTGATTCATGCCCTTGCTGTGATGCAGCTAAACTCCTCGGTATCACATCAGAGCCTTGGCCATACTGATACCCCACATGCGGAGATTCAACTTCTGCTTCAATCTGAACTTGCTCCTCAGACTGAGCACTGGGGCCAGGCGGCTCTGAAGCTCTGTCCTCAAGTTTGCTTGATTTATAGTGAGGAATGTCAGCCGGCTGCTGCAGTCCCAGGTGCCTGGATTTTTTTACCGAATCCTGCCTATTCTCATGCTTGGAGACATGGGCGTTCCGTTGAGAAGCTGGATAGTAGCTGAAATTGCTCCAAACGCTCCCACCCATCATACATGTCCCTTGCTCCGGATTTACGTGAGAATGCGGCGGGCTGCTTTCTGCCCTCCAGCCAGCACCGTACAAGGAGGAGCGGTCCACGCCGTTCGAGTTCACGTCCTTGTCCGAAAGGCTGAAGTAACGATCCTTCTCCTTCTCACTGATGTCCAGCGAGGACTTGATGAACGTTTTACACACGCTGATCACATCTGTCATCTGCAGATAGCTGGCTGCCGACATGACTTCAATGACATTCTGACCGGTAAGAGACAGTTTGCCCGAATACACGAAGTCTAGAATGACTGTAAACGTGTCAGGAGAAAACGCCTGGAAAGTGGCCGTTGTTGGCTGACTTGTCTCCTTCGAGCTCTGCGAAAGGAGCATTTTGAAATAGCCGCTGCTGGCGAAGAGCACATTGCGATGGGCTTTGAAGACCTTGCCCTCCACCAGGATGCTGCAGTCACAGAACAAGTCCTGCCTGCGCTGCTCATTTAGCTGCTCTAGGAGGTGAAACTGGTGAGAAGAAATCTCCATTCCAGAAACGGGGAAACGCAGAGTGGCTCTAAAATAAAAACAGAACTCAAGCCTTGAGTTCACCATCCTACAACTCGGAGAAACCAAACCCAATTTTACGGGTAGCTTTGAAAATAATCATCCTTAAAATACATGCTTTTAAGTAATGATATGCATAACGTAACATTGTATTTTGAAAGGCAAAGACTCCAGAAACGCAAGCAGCCCAGTAAAGCCGGGCACACTGGGCAGACGCGTGTGCTCCAGCGGGGAGCATCCGCCTCGTGAGGACAGGACGTGCGCGCTGCGGGAAGCGCCGCAGCCGGCAGGCTCAAGGCGGGAGCCCGCGGGCGCTCCCGGCGGGACCGGACCCCCCCAGCGCCCGCGCCCGGGTCTTTGTCCCGCTCCCCGCGGCTGCGATTCCGCCCCTCGGACATCTCCTGCAGGAAGGTGCTGGCAGCCCAGCAAGCAGCTTTCCCGGGGTCTCCACAGGGGCTCGTGGGCTCTCCCATTATGGAAAACTTTGAGAGAGGGGAAGCCAACGTTGTCAGAGAGTGGGAGAAGGGATGCGCAGCAGGGAAACGTCAGGTGGAGATGGCTGCAGCAGAGCTGGCCTGAGCCCACGTGAGCAGATTCATGCAGTACTTGAACCTCCTTTTTAAGATACCAGCATCTGGTTTACACAAGCCTGGGGCTGAGATGAATGGAAGGGGATGTTTAAAGCAGCCTCAGTGCAAGGCAGACAGGAGGTCCAGAATCCCATGCAAGACGGAGCAAGAAGCCTTTTCAAAGATGCCCTTGGCAGCACGACAGCAGCTGGGCCCTGGTCGCGCTGCTGGGAATCCACATGGGCAGCGCTGGAGCCGCCTCCTGCACGGAGCAGCGTTAGGTGCCTTCTCCCTTTTCCCCCTCCTTTGCTCCATCCCTACCCAGGCGGTTGGTGCTGTCCCGCACAGCAGCGGACACAGCTACACATGCATTTCCCACACAGGGGAACACGGATCTACCCGGCTTCCAAGGCAGGTTTTATCCAGCCATCCCAGGGAAACTCCACCATGGTGGGGCATTCTTTTGGATGCTGTAATAGGGCTTCAATCCCTTTAACATTAAGAAAAAAAAAATCATACTATAACCATAGCTCTTTTTTATTCCTTTATTATGCAGAACATAGAATATATTTGAATGGATTTTTTTCCAAGCATTTTTTTTCCTCCTTTTTATTTTAACATGCATTGTTACCTTTTTAAAGCCAATGTACCATCTTTATCTTTTCCCTGCCCACAGAGCAGCCAAACTTCATGTTAATTCTGAGTGTAAAAAAAATTAGACATCTGGCATAAAATATTTTTTTTGGGGGGGGAGCCCATTTAAAAATTTTATCTAAAATGTTTTATCTACAAAAAAATCCAATATATATGTACATTATAGCAACACAGAGGCATAGGAACACAGTGCAATTTAAGACTAAGTGCTGTGACTTGGTGACAATCCCGCCCAGGGCCTGTGGAAATGTGGGCCACCATTGGCTTCGGGGCATTAGCCTGAAGCCTCAGGCTCCAACGTTACTCTGACCTCCCTCTCTCAAACTGCTTCCAAGTTAAGGCTGCATTTAACTTCACACACCATTAGGGGGTAGCAGACTGTCTGAACAGGATGCGCTTTGGCAGAACGAAATAAATAAATAAAAAGCACCGGGGTGTCGGGGGTGTCTGGCGCATGGATGGTTCTGGGGCTGCCCCAAACCTCAGCCCCTCACGCGAGCCCTGCTCATGGCTGCTGGGGACGGTAACGTGGGGCTCCCGCTGCTCCCGCTTCCCTGCGCACGGTTCTCCCGCTCCGGGCGGCCTGGCGGCGGGATCCCCATCCCGGTGCGCAGGGGCGCAGAGACCTGCTCCCTTCCTGGCGTTCACACACACCCGCCTCCTGCTCTTCCATGGGCGGGCAGCCAGGGGCAAGCACAAGGGGAGCTGAACGTCGCCCTCCCTCCCTCCCTCCCTCCCGAAACAGCAGCGCATGTTGCTGAGCGCGGAGTATCCGTGGGTCAAAACCCACTGCATTCTGCAGGGCCAGTTTTCATTTCAATTCTTCATACCAAGAGTCACAGTTTAAGGCCTTCAACACGCGCCACACACAGTCCTCTCTCCCTCCTTCCCCAGCCCCACTCGGGGATGTAAGCAGCCCAGCTCCGATCTCCGCACTGAACGCTTCCAGTGACAGGCGGAGCTTGGTGCTCCACACAAGCACTTCATGGGGACGCTTCACACTCACATCCAAATTTCCAGCCAGGGACACACCTTGCAAGGTGGGGAATGCTTACAGGAACATAAGCCATGACAAGGATATCTGAGGGTTTGTTGTGTTGTTGTTTCCTTTTTCCCCCCCAAACTATGCACAAGTTATATGGGCCACATGACCGGTGCTTTCCCCCAAGCAGTGATCCAACACCTCTCGGGCGCTGGAGTCAGCAATGACCCAACGAGGGGTCAGACCAGGCACCCTCCGGCAGCCCAGGGCTTCACTCACACTCAAACGGGTAGCTCAAGTCTCCACAGAGAAGTTCCAGCCAGCACAGGCACCTGCATGTTCGGCTTCAGCACAGGTTGGGCAAAAACTGGAGTGCTTTAGACTAATATTGAGTAAATCTCTGCAAGTTTTACTTTATGTGATGGAGCAAGCGAGCTCATGCATAGCACTGCACAGCACTGCAAGATGTTCTCTGGAACGAAACGGGCACCTCGTGGCTTTCCGCCAACCTTTCCAACCTGTGTGAATGGATAATATGGCTTTGAGGTGAGAAAACTGCTAGGAGTCAAAAACTTCTTCAAAGATGTAAAAAAATAAAAAATAAAAAAAAATAAAAAAGAAAAATTGTACAGAAAGAGAAATATTTGTTTTCTTCATGGGGAAAAGTTTTATAGAAGTGTCCCTTTAAGTACATATTATAAGGATCCTTGTTCCAGTACACACAGAAGATCCTTATACCTCTGAAAACAGGCTATGATAGATGGCCCTTTTTCTCCATCTCTGCTGTATCAGGAAGCGAGATTTCCTTCATCCACACAGCACAGGGCTGGATCACTAATTTCACTGGAACACTCCCCTTCCCTGCACCACTTCCGAGCAGCTACCACCACTTCTGCATTCCGAGAAGAAACAGCAGGAGGATCATTAAGGATGCAATTCCTTCACTGACCGACCTTGCTGCTCTGAAGCGTTTGGTCCGTTTACTCCCCAGTATTTGCCTAAAGCAGAAGCACACTGCTCTGTAACCCTGGAACCAGAACAGCTCCTTACAGATGCTCCCAGGAGCGGGAAAAATACAGGAACTAAACAAAAGAGTTAAATATACCATATACACAGATACTATACAAAAGTTTTGCGTCTTGTGTAAAAAAAGCCCTGAATATTCTGATACAAAAACAAAAAACAACAAAAAAAAAACCCACAACCCAAACTTTTGTTTCTGTCCTGACATTATGAATCAACCTAGTTCACATGAAGGTCTATTACTTGAGAAGGCAGTTTCGTACAAGAAGCAGATCTCTCAGCTCTTCACTGATGCTCTGTAATAGGAATTTCTCTATTTTCTCAAGATTAAAAAATGTGGTCACCAGCCTTACACTAGAACAGTTAAAAACTCCTTCACTCAGTACAGGCAAAATCTTGCTTACTAATTTCTTCAGAGAGGTATTGGGAAGGCGACTGCTTTATGTTTAGGAATAAGTTTGGGCAGGATTCAGTACAATGCAAAACCCTTTGCTTGAGAACAGCCTTCATTTTCTTCTCAGTTTAGTGCCTCCCAAGAAATACCAGGAGTCATTTTCAATTAGTAATTCTCAGAAAAGTTGGCAGGGACTGGTCTGTTTCTTAAGCAGCTTCTCTTCCTTTGTAATCTCTCAAGACTGGTTCTTCCATTTGCTTCTACTGCCAGGACTAAAAGGAGACAGATTTATATGCGGTTTAGAGCTGTCCTAATCAGCAGTCCATTCCACACACCTTTGCCACCCCTCACGCTCTAGGCTTGCTTCATGCAACACAGTAATGCACTGCACTCCTTTACTTGTGGGAACCAACTTTTTCAGCAAATATGAAAAGATTTTCCTGGCTTTCGCGCTCAGTTACTAACTTAAAGTGCTAAATTTCAGACTCATAACTTGCTACATTTTCAGGAGCAGTTTTCAACAGGTACTGAAGTTTGGCAAAACAGGCTCCCCTGAACAAGAGACATCCAGAGAAAGAAGGGGAAGTGGGAGTCAGGGTGGGGAGATCGCTTCCCAAAATGAATGTGGCAGGGCTGAAATGTAACCAAGCAGCTTGCGAATGCTACTAACTGCCTGAGTGATTTCTGAAATGTCTTTGCAACCCAAATTCAAAGTTATATGCAGACAGATGCTAAATATCAGTACTGTAGCATGAACAAATGCAATACAATTCCCAGCAAATACCAATCACTTTTAAAACACTCACATTTTCGGAATTCTTTTTATAGCAGTTAACTGAGTTACTGATATATATCCAGACTTTTTTCTTTTTCTTTTCTCCCCTCTCCCTTCTAAAGACAAGGTGCCCTAGGACTAAATCCTAAACCCCAGATATAAGATGATGCTCTTGACTTACAGAGCAAAGATAACCCACCTCAAACTTTCCATGTCACAGTTTTCAGTGACTGACTGCACAGCAGTCACTGAAAGTCCCTGTATGCCTGGGAACGCTCGAGACGCCTCCGCGCTGGTTCCTTCCATCAGCTCTCAAACTGCTCCATAATCCCACCGGAATCCTACACGTTGTCCTGGGCAGGGTCACACTGCCAAGGTGAGCTCAGCCAAGGGCAGCTGACCAAATGAGATTGCTCCATACCTAGCGAGGCTGGAAATGAAGGTTACACACTTCCCAGACACAGCTGTTAGTGCAGAAGACCAGCTAATCAAAATCAGTGGACTAAATCTGAAAGTTAGCCTGACCTAATTTTAAGCCAGCCAAATATATTTTTTTCCTCATCTAATTAAATTTCTGATATGTGATGGTAAAAATCTGATTCAGTGCTTCGAAATTCTCTTGCACTAAAATAGAACGAGCTATAAACATGTGTAGATAGATATTCTATAAAATATAAGACAATATAGCTTTAATTCACGAGATGTATTTGCATAACTGCTTGGTTCCAGTGACTGAAGAGCTCCATCATCTCTGTTAGCTGCAGAGTGAGCATAAAGGAACTTTTAAAATACATTTTTTGCAGCACCAGACACATTGCTTTGAGCTGCACTCTGCTTTAGCTTTAAGATGAAGACTTTGGTTAAAACACTCCACTGTCACTTGAAAAAGTGCATCTAGTTGAACTGCCAAAACTGAATTAATTTTATGTTTCACAATGCTGAAATAATGCTGTCTTTGCAGGAAATCTACATGGCCCAGGTAAACGTACAGGAACCAGCAACTCTGCAACCAGCTCTTGCTACAAACTTCTTGATTACTCTTCAAGGATGAATTCTGTTCACTGAAAGAATTTAAGACACAACAACTAACCAGCAGACCATCCCTAAGGTGTGCTAAAGCAAAGGGGCCTAAGGTGCTTTTTTTATACTTTTTTCAGAAGATGACAGAGTGGAACTTGAAAATAAGGATTCCAAATAACTGCTCAGTGAACAATAAATTGGATATCACAGCAGTAGAAATGCAAAAGATAAAAGGTCTCAAACTCAATAAAATTGTGAGCACATTCTCTTTTCAGGAAAGGCCTATATAGACATGCACCTAACAGATGAGAGATTTTATGGTTACCTAAAAAACAGGCTTGATACAAGACCCAGGCTGTCTATACTGTTTGCATAAAAGCCTTGCACAGCGAGGCCAATGACAAACATCTCATATATGATAAGAAACCGTGAATTAATGTGGTAAAAGGCAGCAATCACTCCTTCACAGATCTGCATAAAATAAGTGTTTTTCCTAGTAGTCATCCATTGCATACCCCTGATTTTTGAGAGGTTCTGATCCTACCAGGAAGCACAAGGCTTGCTTTTATTTGATTTCAAGAATATCCTTCTAGAACCTAGCATTTACCAGATATGCTTGTTCATGGTTTTATGACAGTTTTCAAGTAAAAGATAAATTCGTTGGTAAATGAGAAAATAAATCTCACTAAACCCTCTTAGGAACAAATAAGAAGTATGTTAGAAGGAAGGAAAAACCTCAATCTATGAAGAAAACCATCTCTTAATCACTCACTCTGTATCAAGAGGACAGTTACTGTTAAAACCAGGAGGCAATCTGGTATCCGTACTGGGAAGGGAAAGAGGCAAGTCCCAGAAGAGTCCTGCTTGTGGCTTACAAACCTAATGTTTGGGAACAATGGTCCTGTCAGTGACTTGTCAACAACACATTTATTTAAAAAAAAAGACTAACTTTAAGTTTTAAACACAAGTAACTGCAAAAGAAAGATGCTTTGGTTGATTATCCATCTTGTTAAATATGGTGAAGTTAGCAAACAACAGTTTCTCTAGGAGTTCCTGAATGATCAGACAGGTCAGCTCGCTCCTTACGGGGAAGGTCAGACACCTAGCAGTGACACTGGGAATGCTGCCATGCCAGCATCACACATGCTCACAACATCTCAGCCAGCATTGGGAAGGCTAATGGTGCATACAAAGTCAGAGCTGATCACCCACAGCCAACTAGGGTTGCCGTGAATTCATTGTGACAAATAAATAAAAAAAAAAAACAGTACGAAAAAATAAAGCCAAGCACCTCTAGGGCCAGATCCTGAAGACACAGGAATCAAAGCTTTTGTTTCCTCTCCCTATTTACAAAATGCCATTTAGAGCTGATGTGGCCACTTCAGTATCGTGAGGAAATGTCTTGTATGCTAAGCAGTCCTAAGTGTGTTGTTCACGGACTCTGCGGCTTGCGTGCCACACAGTGTCCCACGGGTGTGCTCCTCCCACCAAGGCACATGGAGGGAGTTCAGTCTTCTGTTTCTTCATATGTAGTCTCATCGAACGGCCGGTCCAAGAGAGGTACCAACCGGTGACGGGAATATTTCACTTGCAAAAGGTCCCCAACTTCACTGATTTCTTTTAAAGCCTAAGAAAGAGACCACAGTATATCAGCAGAGGAAAGAGATGCAAGAAAATCAACAGCACAGTTTCTTTTTTGCATGCCCACAGATTGCCATCTTACCTGAACAGAATTTTACCACCTCTCATAAAGTTGCATGGAAGATTTTTGCCAACACATCCAAGGAATGAGCAAAGAAGTTCTCCTGTAGGATTCCAAGCTTTTTATCCCTAGAAAGCAAGTCTCACTGGCAGAAATCGCTACAAAGGCAACACTTACAGGACTGATAGCCCAGAACACTTCTGGTGAAGTGCAAAGTTCTTCATAATTATGTCCCAAAGGCAAGGCAGGTGACATTAGCTGTGATCACTGCTGCTAGTCTGTGCAAGATGTGAAAATCCCTGCTCAGCCAATTACACTTTGCATTCTCTTTGAACAATTGGTTGGTTTATATTATAAACCAATTGACTGGTTTATAATATAGTTCATGGAAAATCAAAACCTAAGCTGCAATTTCTCTGCAGAACACTTCTGCAGCTAGGTCCAGAAAAGCCAGTCACTACAGACCAACCTGCAACAGTAGGAGATGCTGATTACCTTATATATGGCAAGTGACAGAGATGACATCAGAAGATTAGTTCCATGCCCAAAGGCTAGGCTGGCGTTTTGCACTCCTTGGAATTTAAAGTTTGTTCAGAGAGATGCACTCTGCATTCCTTCACAATGCCACTAACTCAACATTAATGCTATAATTTTAACATATTCTGGGTCAAACGCCTGTCTCTTGAGAACGGCTGGTAGACGGGGGTTAATATCCCTACATGCTTTTCCTTCCTGGATGGATAGCTCAAGTTTTTGTTTCTTTAAACAATGGCCCCTCATGCTTGTTATGTCTGGCAACAAGAATCTCTGCATTCTAAAATATGGGGGAATGACAAGTCCAGAAGTTGGACTTCAGTAAAAATAAAAAAAAAAAAAAAAAAAAGTGGGCATGCTTTACCAGAGCTTTAAGAAAAGACCCCATATGGAAGCAATTTAAGGCTGAATTTGTGTTGAAAGAGTCTGTTAACTGTTATACTTGAACTCAGATTTAGGATTTTATTAATTTAAAACAAAAAGGACCATGTGACTAGCAAAGACTACAAAGAAATGGCATTGGTGAACTCTGACTTCAGGAGAGTGTAATGTATTTTTCAACAGTGAAAAGAAAGCACCAGCCCACAGGGATGCAGATTATGAGGGACTTCACTCTGATCCCGAGCCAAGTATTTTTAGGCAAGGAAGTTTTATTTACATAAAACAGTAAAAATTGTAACTGAGAACTGCTCCCCATCATGTGGGTTTATTTAATAAGAACAAGGAAGCATTACAAATATCACCATTTACAACTTGAGTTCCTCTCCCCCATGCTCCAAATGTGGATGTATTGCATGTAAAAGAATGCCAGGGTAAGACCACTAGCTAGCATCCATGCACACACGACCTCGCCAGTTCCTGATAGCACTGACCTGTAGATGCCTTTGTGTTTTGCCTCCTTTATTTATTTTTTCCCCTCCTAGTTATTGCTGTCATAATTCAAAGGGATCTGTTCTGATGGCAGACTTAATTATTGACTGTTTCACACCAATCCCCATTCACTGCATCAGAAGAAAACAAAAGTTCTCTACACAACAACCTGCTCCTTATCAACTCTGCTTACCAATGCTCTGGGTCTAAAAGATGCAGTTGTTTTGAACTTCAAAGTAGATTATGCTAATTTGGAAAAAAGACTCCATGTACCAAGTTAAATCAGGATTTGTTCATTCATTTTGAAACTGGTAATTCATTTTGTCCTGGATTTATTTTCCTCCGACACACCCTAAAATATTAAATGAGCATTTCTCTTGATTTAGAGCATTTAGGATCCACAGAAGAACTACAGAAATGAGTGTTAAAGCAAATGTACAAAACTTGAAATGTTTTCTGGGAGGTTGAAAGACTTGTAAATAGCTTGTCAGGAAAAGAACATTTTAAAGCAGAGCAATAAAAGTTACAGATTGGTTTTGGAAGGGAACAAACAGTACTTTATAAACACTCCATGAAACCAGCCTGTTTTAGTAAAGACCTTAGCTAAGAGAGGAGAAAGAACCCAGCTGACAGCAAGACTCTGTGGCTGCTCGTGTAATGTTACACTGAGCGAACCTGAGGTGCTCCAAATTGTGGCTGTACAGAACTGTCTCCTTTTGGGGTAATGTGATGTGAAAGATTTTAATTTCCCTTTTCTCCCCTCCTTCTTATTCATTTCACTATGTCCACCTAGAAGTTACTGCATCCCTCCTGTGTGCCAACACACTCATTTCTATTAACATGCTCTAAGAGAAATCTATGATTCAATCAAAACTGAATAGTTTTGAAAGGACTTATTATGTATGCCTGTGCTGTTTAAAAATTCCCTGATTTGATCTTCTTCCACTAAAGGTTAAGTCTTCATTGCTTCAAATTGTCCTATTGATCCCTGGGACCTGGGTTTCCCAAAGGCAAGTTTTCTTGCC
>JAVCKT010012504.1:5765-16289 GCA_032273925.1 Rhynchotus rufescens | reverse complement strand
GCTTCAAAACATTCATCTATTTGCTTAACTTTACTATATGAAAGTAGTATTTTACAGACTAGATATTTTAATCTTTGTTTATCGTCATTAAGTGAAGTGGCATCTAAGGCGTCTTTTTGTTTGTCAGCATGAATTTTGTCTAAAGTGTTACAAATGAGTAGTGTGAAATGAATGGACTGGGTATTAGTGTTTTTATAGTACTCTCTTTTACTGCAGTCCCTCAAACCGAAGAAATTCTAGTAAGCAATGTGATTATTTCCAAAGCTTCCATTAAGGTTTTTTTTTTTTTTTTTTTGCATGAAAAAATACATTATATTGCATGGTTAGAATTCTATAGTATGCTTTTAGATGAGTGCATACCAGTTTAGGAAGTTGAAATATCCCTTTTAAAATATTTTAACTTCTATATAAAATTCAGACCTGTTCATTCTATACAAAATTCAGACTTTCATTTCTGTTTTCATTGCTACTGCATTGCATGTAATAATGTATCTTTTCCTTTTTTTTGTAAACTCAGCAAGTTGGAATTGATCAGGGTGACATTCCAGATCTTACGCAGGTTAGTGTGTACCTTTCATATTGATTTAACCCAATTAATTTGTCCTTTGTATTTTTTAAAGGTTTGTGTGCATCATAATCAGCATTCATCTTAAGAATGCATTCTTCCATACATTTCTGCAGGAAATGTTGTTAGCTCACAAAAGTGCACAACAAGTTTTTCATTCATAAGAATGTTGTGTTTCTAACCTAGCATTAACCTTAAATAACTGGGCATGCTTGGTATCCTTTTAGTAGTGTTGAAGAACTTGCTTGGTAGAATGAGTGACAATTGGTCAGGAGTGCCATATATCTTAGAGTACTTGGGCTGAGGAAGGAGGCTTTACGGATCATGAAAATTTACTCACTAGAGGAACTAGAATTTCACACAATGTCCAATTCCATGCTGTCTTCAAGAAACTAATTTTCAAAGATAATCATGTAAATAAAACTTGAGCAGATTTGCCTAAATTTCATTTTGTGTGTCTTTTAATATGAAGTTAAATCTGAATACTCACTTTTTGTTCTATGATATAGCTTGCATCTCAAATTGTATTTGCTTACTAAGTACCGATCTCTAATATAAAATCAATTGCTACAGCAGTTATTAAACTGCTTCGAGTACTTACCGGCCTTTGCAGTAGGAAAGAACTATGACTATAGCCAATAGGATTAGGACTAGTGATGTTCTGGTAGGGCTAGTGATGTTCTCTATGACCCTTTGAGTAGCTGTTAGCGTTGTACTATCTCAGTTATCTTCTAATCAGCACTGCCTCTTCAGCGGTTATCTGCATTATGCTAATGAAACTATACTTGCGTTTGAGCTAATATATCTTCACAGTTGGTGTTGGCTTCAGTGTCAGGTTTGTGTGCTCTTGCTTGGCCAGTTAACCAGGTCTTTAAAAGGCTCTTCAAATCATGAAGCTTTTCTTGATTTGCTAAGAATAGGCAACCTAACTTTTTGTTGCATTTGTTTGATGCCTTTTTTCTCCTCATTTAATCTGCAGCTCTTTAACTCTTGTTCTAAGTGTGCTTAGACACGCAAGGCAATTCTCTGAGCTTCTGTGTATTTTGGCAATTCAGTGCCACTGTCAGTCAATTATTCAATGGTATGGGAGAGTAAATAATTGTAAGTCAACTTAGTACCATTTTAAAAGAACTTTCTAAAATGTCATAATACTAGGCATTCAAAACAACTTTAGTTTTCAAAAGGCTTGTGGTCCAGATATAAGTTCTGATAGGATCATGGACAAGAAATTGCAATAGCTGTCCTTTGTTCAAATTCTGGTCTCTAATTTGACCATGGTAACTGATTATCATTAAGTAATACCACATTATGTATATGTGTAGGGTTTTTTTGTTTGTTTTAATTCTTAGTGCTTAGGTTTCTGTTGTGGATATTGTTCAATGAGAGACAGCTTTTGGTTTCTTTAAGCTGTATGCTTACTTTATGCAACTTTTTCTTTACTAATTCTGGTAAATAGTCACACTACGTTACTAAGGCTCATTTTCTGTGTTCTTGAAGTGAAACTACCCACAAGTATCTTAAGTTGCTGGCTTAAATGTTGCAGTCCTCCCCGATTTAAACATTCTTATCTTATTTCTCTTGTTTTCATCTGAGGTTGTCCTAATAAGTTTCCCAAAACTTACTGAAATCTTTATTTTACTTGGCTGTAGAAGACTTAGAGTCTAGCTGTGTATACTGACAGTGCCACTCTTGCTGATCCTTATCAAGGAAATGGCACTGTCCTTCCTGGGTGTCCTGACTGGCAATGATACTGTCTATTTTCTGCTAGTTGTTACTGCATTTCAGTGTATTTCAGTTGTTCCTGTATTTTACTTTCCCCTCTATGGGTGTTAATCTGTCAGATGTATCTAGGGGTGTATGGGTGTGTGTGTGTGTGTGTGTCTGTGGTTTGCTGATTTCTTTTTCTCTCAGATGTTTTGTTGGGTGTCCATAGCAGTAAGAGTGTGGAGAAGAGAGTATACATTTCAAATTACCCTTCAAGTGGATACTGCAGTTACAGAGAAGCTATTGGTGTCTCTCTCCTTTTTCTCTCTTTCCTCTTAAACTCCCTAAAATGTAGGACATGTTTTTCCATACAGATAGGTGTTAATGCAATCATAAAAGGAAAAAAAGAGGCCAGAAAACTTTTCCAGAGTTGGAGTACAGATCCCTGCTACTGAAATAATCTTGTGTTTTTGCGTAATATAATATTTACTGCAAACTTGCATTTCTCTTGAGATGTAAAATGTTCTTTTGGGTCCTTGGTTTCTTTCTGAACATATCCTTCAAAATGTTGTTCCCTTGGTGGTTTAGCTATCCAGTTTGTCGGCTGAATTTATTTGTGTCCAGTTGTGCTAACAGCACTCTCTTCTAGCTTATGTAGCTCTATTTATGGAAGGGAGCATCAACTCAGTCCTTTAAGCCAAGCAGTTTTATAGGATTATTCTAATTGCCTTTCTTTGCATGTCTTGTAGCTTGAATCTGGCTTCATTGAATGTTGGAAGCCAGAATTGCACTTTGTGTTTCAGATGGAGAGTTGCCAAAGCCTTGTCTGATTGTTAATTTTGCTCTTTCCAGGACATATACTGGTCTGGTTTTTAGACAGAAGGACTAGCAAGCGCAAGTTTGTTTTTCCTTTTGAATTGGACTTACCATGTTTATGTGACCTACTGAAATTTGGCAAGTGGTGAGAGAGGTTTAATGTCTCAAACCTTGCCAGTTGATGAGGACTGAGCTGGCAAGTAGATTAAAACTTAAGGATCTATTTCCTTCATCTGAATCCGCTATAGACTTTAATTCACTCACTTTATGGAGCAGGGCCTATGTAGTTGAAAGACATGAGTAATGTAGCTGAAACAGCAAGGCAGTAAGCTCTTCCAACAGTGCTAGCCTAATTGCTATGCCTTTTGGAGGGTTTATTTTTATGAAGGTAACTTGGAGATGTATTACTAACTACTAACTTATAATCAAGTTCACTTCAAATTTATTCTGAGCTGTTTTTCCTGGTAGGGAAGAAATACTTTGAGGAGCGGGTACAAATATATGACAGAAAGGAAGTATGTTGTAATTGGCAGTGTTGCTATTTTTATTTATTTATTTTGGAACTAAATCAGTTCTGGGGTTCTTTAGTCTTTTAAACATGTCCTTTGATGGCATCAGTAGTTAGGATTCTCATGTGTTGAATAGTATCGTATCTGTGCCCTCAAAAGACTTCATAGGCTCTTGTGCATTGTTTGCCTAACACTTGTTGAGACATCTCAGGTTCCAACTGAAGTGTCAAACAAAACATTCACATGCCAGACTGCATGCTAGATTTAAGTGCAGCCTTTTTCTTTTTATCTTTCTCTCATGAGTGATACTTTCTTGATCCAAAGCAAAAGAAACAAAACCAGAACAACAGAAACCCGAACTTCATTTGAAGTGTTGCTGTTACTTTTTGATGTGTTCAGTGCTACTGAAGACCTCGGTGAAACTGAGTATTTCATGCAGTCATGTGTTTAAGAAAGCTACTCGATCTGTAATATTTGGGGGACAAATCTTAGGTCAAACTTTATTCTGATTTTATCAAAGAAGACTTACTCTTGTGGCCAAATGTTTTCAGTGCAAACCTTTATATTAACAATTATAGTGTTTTGTCAAGAAGCAGTGTTTTATGAGTACTTTAACTTTAGGCACCCAGCAGCTTGCTTGAAGCCTTGGAACAACATTTGGCCTCTTTGGAAGGAAAGAAAACAAAAGAAGTCTCTGCTGCAAGCAGGTGAGCACTGAGTGAATGGCAGTGGTGTATTTTCATCTAGGTGTATGCAAGTTTTGGCTTCTCACTAAGCTGCTTCTGTACTCAACCATTTAAGGTTCCCTTGAGCTTTAATCCCTTAAAAGTTTATCTTTGAGTGTTGATGAAGCATAAGTTGAGTAATTTTCTAGTAACGTAGTCACACCTGATGAGTGGATTTCTGTTGTGTCCCTGTTTATTTGTCAGACTTCTTACTGTGCGCTAATAAACCATTGAGCTGAGTTTGGGGATTTGTTTTTGTTTGCTTTTGTTAGCTTTTTAGTTTGTCTTTAGATAAGACAGCCTAGTGCTTATCTTCATTGTCAGTTATAGACGTCTCAAACCCTGAATTTGTTTTAACCTGTTATGCAAATTTCAAAGTCTACTCATCTAAGCTATCTTGGCAATTTTGAGATGTCTTATGCTGGCAGATATTGCACTACTTTCTATCAAGATGGGTATCCATATGTATGAGTAGCACCTCTGACTTCAGAGATACTGTGTCTGACTTGAGGAAGAAATCTCTTTTGGCATTGACGTTCCCTCTCAGAAATGTGGATAAATAGTGATCCGGGTACATGCCTGGATTGTTTTCTTGCATGACAAACTTCTCAAAAGTATTGGAGGATTTGCTTTCCACAGTGCTCTGCTAAACTGTTGTGTGTGGGGAAGAATGTCTGTATAATACATCTGCACAGGCTATCCTTGCCTCCACCACTCAAAGGAATAAAATTCTATTCTATATGACATGTAAAGTAAAAATAATTGTTAAATTATGCATTTTCCAGTACCTACTCACTGAAACTTGGAGCATTGTCCCTTCACTCTACTGAACTTTTCAAAAAAATATTCTTGCTTTTAGAGCTAGTGCCCTATCCAGTGCTGTTTCCACGCTTGCCAGCACAGGAATGTCATTTAGCAGGATGGATGAGAAAGAGAAGCAGCAGGCATTGGAGGAGGAACAAGCTAGATTGCAGGCACTAAAGGTACTATATATTTTAAAAGATTATATTCCAAGATTTTTTCACTAGATGCAAGTTAATGGCAGGGTTGGTTTAAGCTAGTGTGTGTGAGAGAACTCCTAGCCTTGAGAAGCAAAAACCTCGCTCTGTAGTTGTGGTGATTGTCAATATATGGCAACCCTTTCATCCAGGGGCATGATTGGAATACCTAGCACCTGAAGTGGGTCATTTGTATCCTCCTTTTCAGGAGATTGGAATCCATATCTCAGAAATCAATGAAGTGAATAGATAAGCATTCTAATTCTCATTGCAGTAGTTGAGCATAAAGTGTTGTTAGTGCAGGACTGTTTATTACTAGATGAGATTTGTTCCTTGCCCCTTGTGAAGTATGGAATGCTGATTTAGCATGATTCTTCAGCAATGTTGCTTGTAGTGAGAACACAGGCTATTTTTCCTCTTAAGATCTTGAATCCTGGTTCTTCTATGTATTACCTGTTTACCACTGTTTCCTAAGGAAGTGTATAGCATAATCTAGAACAAGACTAGATATTCTTTCTTTCACTGAAAGCTGATTCAGGACTGAAGAGTTAATGAATTAATGAAATTTTCAAACTGTATGTCTTGTCTTTCAGGAGCAACGATTAAGAGAGATTTCTGTGGTATCAAATTCCACTTCTACATCAGCATCCCCAAGCACCTTATCAGGAAAAAGTGTGAATACCACTGCAGCTGTTGACCTTTTTTCAGCACCAGCACCCACAACAAATAGGTGAGGAAGCATTTGCTTTCTGAAGAAAGCCGAAGTGGCACAGGCCAGGTAGCTGTGCTGTCAAGTGCAGACCCCAAATCCTCATTAGAGGAAACACTCTTCACAAACAATCTTTTGCTGCTGATTTCCTGGTGTATTCACAGGAGTTTTGATCTACTTCAGTTAGGAGTGTTTAATTACTTAGTTTTGTTCTGTATCTTTATTCTTGTTTGGCTTCTACTTTAATTAAAAAAAAAAAAAAAGGGCACAAGAATACGATGCCTTTATTCATCTGATGTTCCTCTTTCTCTTCGTCTGTAGCATGCCCAACCTCTCTAGTGATCTTTTTGATCTTCAGCCTGCCTTTGTTCCAACTGTACAGAGTACCCCAGCTATAGCAACATCAGCAAGCATTGCATGGGGAGGTAAGCAGCTACAGGAATCTTTACTATATAAAAGATGGGTGAATTATTAGAATACAAGAAAATTATTTCATAGTAAACCACATGTTCATGCTTAACTGAATCTGTAGCTTAAACCTTAATTACTATGTGTCCAAGTATTTTTATCTTTGATAGAGTATAAAACAAGTAATCTGAAAGCTCTGGCCATTTGTTCCAGAAGTTTTATTAAATTTTTTAAATGCGTTAGAAACAAATGCAGTGTATGGAATGAAGGAGGTATTCCACAAAGGGGAGGAGAAGACTAATTGTAACCAGTAACGAAAATGCAAATATGTTGACAAACATAAATGATGCAGATGTAGCTGAAAAGATGGTGCTGTATTAGTTTTTTAATTTAGAGATTTAATGCATTTTTTCATTAAATATGTTTGTATCTTCGTGGTACCTATTGCAATGCTGTTTCTGGTTTCATGGAGTTGACATTCTGTATGCCTTCTCTCATTCCTTCAAAGAATAATCAGGCATTAAAAAAAAATACAACTTAACCTGAAATAAGGCAAAAGTAAGACTGTTACAAGTTCTAGTATATTAATATGTGGATCTAATACGTTTAAATGGTATTTAAAAGGCGTATTCCAAAAACCTAAAAAGTAATTTCTGACCATTCTTTTTACTGGTGAATTTTCTTGTATTCTCATCTTCCTACTTCATGCCTCTACTAGAATTATGTTTTCTCTAAATAGGGAACTGTTAAGTTCTTCATTTGAAACTAAGAATTTGTATTGCAATGGGGCTGGTCATAAGTGAAAAATCTACTGCTTCTAGTTCTAGAAATTCTCATGTACAGTCATTTCAATCTGTTTTTCTCTACCACATGTATTCTCTATTTTCTTTCCTTTACTTCTGCTTCATCTCAAAGGTCCTTTCTCGTCCTCAAATGGTTTTGTTGGTTCTCCACCTCATCTGGACATCTTTAACATGAAGCCAGTTGAAGAAGCTGTAAAATCTGCCACCCCTTTCATCAGTTCTACATTTTCCTCCAAACAAACAGTGGAACTGTTCAGTGGTAAAAAGCCAAAAAGAAAAAAAAAAAAAACCCACTTAATTTCTTTCCAGTGGGAGATAACACTACTAATAAACTGTGGTGTGTAGTTGTGCTTTGAACCAACATTCAGCTTTTACTGGCAAGGGCAAATAGCTTGTTAATTCTTGAAGTATTAGTGAACAACTTGATTTGCTTGCCCAACCTAGGCATCCAAGTACTGCTATCTCAGATTTTTTTTTGCTGATTTCTGTTAAACTGGATTTTTTGTGATAGGCAATGCCAGAGTTAACTGACATTTTTCAGATTTGCTGAGTAGTTGTTTCCTATTCCTAAATTCTTAAATTATAGTTGCAGACTTGTTTTTTTTTCCCTTCCTTTTCTGTTAATCTGATCTTATTTCCTTCCTTTTTTCATGAAGATGACTTTAGTGGTCATAAACCTGCGTATACCTCTGTGTATCATCCTCTTCCTGTTGATGGTAATTTCATTTTTAACACTTTGATTTAAATGTAATGAGCGATATCTGCTCAATGGCTGAAATTAATTTATCCTGAAATTATTGTGTAGGGTTTCCTCTACATTCAGCTCCTCCGAATACCACCTCTTCATCAATTAATGCAGACTTCGATGCTGTTTTTGGTGGAAAATCTACTACACCAGAGTACAGGCCTGCTAATGGTAAAAATAAAAACTACCTTGTAACTAACTTAAATTCTGCGGTGTACGATTGTCCAATAGTTGATCCTAGCTGCTGTTACAATGCTGAAGTAATAACCGTTTATAAGCTCAGTAACATAGGATTGACAAGATAATAGACAATCAGTTTAATTATAGTTATTTGATTTTAAAATTTGCTCTCATTAATCTTCTAATGTGTAATAACTTTTTTTTTTCCTGGGGGAATAAACTTCAAATGTGGCCCATCGGATTTTTAAAATGGGTAAGACTGTTTTTCTTTCTCTAATGTCAGTGTTTTCTCTTGATGTGTGTTAAATTCCTTCTAAGTTTGTTGAGAAGCATTGTACTTGCTAATAAAATGCAAAGCTAATTAGGTGTGTGCTTTGCATAACAAATCTTTTTGCTGGTTAATACTGTTTAACTCAAAGTTCTTGTGAACATATAGCGAAGGAACTCATGTGAACATTCAAGATACTAGCAGTATTGTGAACCTGGGGCTATATTCTTGCAAGAAGTTACACTTTGAAACTGCCTTGAGTAATTTTTTTTTTTTTCTGAAGTTTTAGGAGGGCTTTAGCTTAGTTTAAAAATTTCACCATTTACTGCTAAAATAAATTGGAACAATATGCTAGAAAATAATACTCCAGAAAGAATGAGAGGTTAAACTGTGCTTCTGCTGAAGCTTTAAACTTCTGACATGTTGAACTTCCACGTGTGAATAGACAAAAAATTACTGATACTGTTACGTAAGGAAGATATCTCTCTAGCTTATGGATTTCTTTCAATAGATGTGGTGTTCTCTTTTGATGACGGCTATTTTTTTTATGTTCTGCTTTTATGTCTTGCTTTAGCTTTTACTCTACTAGATGAGGTATTGCAACCTACAGTACCACCACAGAGTCAAAGAACTGTTCTGGCCAGTCAGCAAAGCGGAAAAATTTTGGCAAATGATCTTGATTCGTCACTTGCTAATCTTGTGGGAAGTAAGTTTGAAGCCTTAAAATCTTATATTCCAATTTGCTACTGAAAAGATTCCCCTTGCTCCACAAAATTGATTATATTTAGCAATTTTATGTATTTCTTTTCTCTCTTCAGATCTTGGCTTTGGAGGAACTCCACCCAAAAAGTAAGTGAATATGTCATGTAATACTCTCAAATGGCTGATAATGTGTGATACGTTTTACCCTCACTGACATAGCAAGATTCTTGGCTCTGGAAAGTAAGCTGCTGTCAAGGACAGTGTTGAAACAATGCATTCATGTGGTCAGTTACCATAATGCAGGCAAACTTAACATTTGAAGTATGCTTTAGTCTTTCAGTTCCCATATTTTTAAAATATTTCTGTGAGCAGCCATAAAAATACCTTGCAGTTACATTAAAGACTCCTGAGTCATTATACTGTGCAGTAGATGATAATGAATTTACTTTTAATACAAAACGGACCTCTGGAGCGTCATACTCATTGGAGTAGAGATACAAGCAGTTACTGAAGTAGATCTTGAATATTTCTACCGCCTATAGATTTCAATTGTCTACATATATGGTAGAGCATACCTGTTTCCCCTGTTTTCCAGTGTAGTATTGATACTATTCATCTGCTGGCCTTATTTGAATGTGAATATATTTTTATTTTAGATCAGATATGCAGTGGACCCAGCCTACAGAGAAAAAACTTACTGGTGGAACAAACTGGCAAGCGAAAACAAGCACATCAACCACGTGGAATCCTACTCCCTTATCCACTATTCCACATATGGTAATTTCTGTGCCATTGAAATCATACTTATTACTAGCAAATGCCTTTTTCCCTTCATGAATTAATTTAAAAGGAGTATCAAAGGTTGCTTTGGACAAGACTGAGGAAAAACTGTTTGTAAAATCATTTCACAACCTGAATGAGATGGAAATATTAGTATACTTCCTTTCATAGTAAACACGTCCTGTGACAGATGTAAATTCATGAGGGGTTTATTTTTTCACTTTAAATGAAACAAATTACCTCTGCCCTCGACGTCAAGATGCACCTTAAGAAGTCTCAGAATCTATTTCGGTGCCGAATAATTGAGGTTCCTTTTGAATTTTTGTTCCCTCTTCTATGCATTACATGGAATGCCACTGCATTTTAACCCTTTCAGGCCACCTTATTTATCAGCTCAGCACTTCAAATTTCTGATTGTGCTTACCAGTAACTTCACACTCCAAACGCTATACCAAATGCTGAGTAAAAGTTATGGAATTAATTTGGAGAATGTGTTGTTGTTTGTTTGTTTTTCCTGGAGGGATATTTGTAGGCAGCTGACTTGTGTATTATGAGGTTTTTTCCTTTTTTTTTTTTTTCTTTTTTCTTTTTTTTTTTTTTTTTTTTTTTTTT
>JAVCKT010012502.1:0-15771 GCA_032273925.1 Rhynchotus rufescens | reverse complement strand
GGGTGGATGGATGGGGGCGCGGGGGGGGGGCAGCCCCGCCGCCCGGCGGAGCGGGGGGGTCTCTCCCGACGGGACGCGGCGGGCAGCGGCCCGGCCGCGCCTCGGGACGCGGGAGCGGGGCGCGGAAAGGACAGGGAGGCAGGACGAGGAAGGACAGGAGCGGCCGCTGGCCGCGATGTGCAGCGAGGAGCCGCGCGGGACCTGCCCGCGCTCCCGCCTTGGCCCCGCGGGACGCGGCCGTCCGCGCGGAAGGCACCTGCCCCGGGATGCCCTGGGAGCGACGTCCCGCCGGGATTCCCGCCGGGAACTCGGCCCGGCCGCCCCCACGGCCGCCGTCCCGCAGCGCGAGGCGCCCGTGGGGACCCGGGGATGCGGGATCCGCCGGCGCGGCGGGGAGCTGCATCCGTGCCCCGGAGCATCCCCGCGCCTCTGACTTTGCTGCATACTTCAAAAACTGCCTCCGTTCGCTTTCCTTCTCTTTTGAAGCTCCTTAGTTGCGATCTTGTAAGCAGCCACAGATGTGTTTATCCATGGCACTTAGTCCTCGGAGTCTATGGGAATACATGCTGTACATCAAGTTATGAGCATATGGAACGATTTGGAGGATCGGGGCCTTATTTTCCATAGGGAGGAAAATAAAAAGCCACAGAGAAGTCCAACACTTCTTTCAAAAGCAAAGCAGATTGCACAGATTCATGAAATACAATGTAGTGTCCAATTTATTTTCTGAAGGAACGCCTGATTTCTATATCCCCTGAATCCACTCCAACTTTTAGAAATGTTACCTGACTTTGCATGGTGTTACAGAACAGGAACGGTCATTAACTGACACTAGAACCAGTTGGGTCAGGAATATAGAGAGACCTGCTCTCCCTGGAGTGACCGGAGCCTTTGTTTTAATCTTGCAGCGCAGTTTAACAAAAGCTCGCAGCCTGAAGCAGGTTTCAGCGCGAGGATGTGAGGCTCTTGCTAATTGTGCTTGTGCGTCCTGCAAGGAGCTCGGACTTGGCTCCGTAACGAGCGTTCCCACATATTTACTGCAGGGTTAGTCGGCTCCCCGTCTGCTATAATAGGGCAAAGAACAGAAACATTTCATTATCTGAAAATAGCTGTCATTATTTGTTGACTGAAGTTTGAGGCAGAAAGGTTGAAGACTATTGCTATGTGGTTTGGAAAAAAAATAAAGAAACAGACTGACACTACGAAATAACATCCAAAGCTACAGGTTTAAAAATGTCAGTTTCTATATGTTTCATTAAACCCCTTAAAAGTGGGCACAAAAGAAGTGCCCGAGTGCTTTTAAGGTTTTGTACACAGGCTGTCAGTAACAGGCATCAGTAGAAAAGGCAGCATTTCCCTCTATGTCTCTCTGCAATATTTTTTAAGTGTATATGTTTGTTCCCATCAGCAGCCCAGGGGGGCATTCAGGTGAAGAAGTGCTTCAAGAATAGAAGTAGGCTGTAGTAAACTAGAAGCATTTGACTGCCATTTACAAGCATTTTTATTAAATCATATCTCAGTAATATTTTTAATTAAGCACAGCAAGTTCAGGGGGGTAGCTGCATGTTTTAGAGATGGGCATTTTCATGAAGCCTTCTCAGAGAAGCGGGGAGTTCAGCGCAAAGCATTTGGGCTGTGTTTGCTAACTAACCTATTCTGCCGAATCGGTTCTTCTCCTCTGCTGAAGAGAAACGTTAGAGCTGCGTGTGAGAGCAGCTACCACGTCGTTTTGGCCACCCTGCTCTTCAGGCAACAGAAGCATGACTTTGGGCCGAGATATCCCAGAGCCAGCTGAGGGAGGCAGCCACAGGGCTCAGCTCACATTCGTCTTTATATTGAAAGGCCAGTTCTGGCGAAAGAGATTTAAGGTTCTTGCTAGTAAGCAGCTGAGAGGCTAATCCCATATAAGGCAGGTTAAACAGCGTAAGCAGCCAAAATACCCGAGTGAGGCGCAAGTGAAGGGAGGTTGGTTGTTCATGGTCGCCTCCGACATTGCCCCCATTACTCAACCAAAACATCAAGAGGTTTGCAGCCCCCGTGGGATCCTTGTTATTCTGAAGACTTACGATAGGAAGGTGCTGCTAGTGCCAGGTCTCAGCTTTCATCCTAAAACTGCACATTACTGGATAAACTGGATGTCCAGTTTATCTAGTAATAGATGGATTCCTGTCCCTGATGATGTATTTCTAAAACAGCTTGACCACATAAAGATCGAGAGGGGTAGTAACTTCTCAGTTGGTTTTCAAATGCTCTTAGCTGAAAATAGTTCCATGCACAGATTTGGCTATTTGGCTATATTTGACTATTTAAAATAGAAATTACGTAAGTTCAGAAAGACATGAGTCTCCCAAGAAAATCTCTATGCAAATTTTGAGAAAAAGTGTTGGCTGTTCATTTGTTCACAGTTGTGAGCATGCACATGGATTTCGTGGGGAGTGCCTCTGAAGACTGCAGTTCCTTTGGTCTTTCTGCAAACAGTGTTGGAAAAGACATCAAATCATGGATCATTTTTGCAGCAAAGTCCTGATAATGACTCCCAGTTGTTCAAAACTTCCCCTAGGCCATCAACATCTTGTATGCAATCACATTTTATGATCTTATAGGATAGGATTTCAGTGGTACAAAATAAAAGAGCATGCCTCACCTTCACTGAATTGCTGCAGAGACGGCCCTCCCCAGACAAATGCCAGAAGAAACATAGATAAACTTCAGAGAATAGTTTCCAATTTCTTACCAGCTGGTCCAGCAGCCGGCAAAGAGCTGATGAGGGACCCCAGTAAGGCTGTGGTTTTATGCTATGTTAAGATTGCACTCAAACCCCACGCAGTAGTCACACAGGTGCTTTACAGTCCTGGCAGAAAAGCTCTATAAATGAGCAACCTTATCGTATATCATGCAGCTGGGTGCACTTCATCCGAACAGAGGATCAGCACATTACAGTTTTCAGAGGCTACCTAACTTTTTCTGCCTTTTCTCTTTTGATCTGTCCTCTATTCATCTGGGTATATTGAAGAGTTACCAATAGACTTTATCTTACTGACTTGAAATACAAAAAAGAAAAAGCCATAAAGGGTTCAGAAAATGTGCTTCTGTGCAAAAGCCAGGAACAAGTGCATCCATGAAATTTATACCAGGAGGAAGAATTACAGAGGGAGAGCTCGTGGCCCCCTGACAGCCGGGGACCCTTCAGCCAGCCCACACTGGGGTTGCCCCCACGGCACAGCCACAATCACTGCTCTTAGCTGGGTTTCCCCTTGCGCACTGCAGAGTCAGGGATACTCCATAGCTCTTGATCCCTTCGGTTTAAGGGCTAAAAGAGAGTGTACAGCCTACTAACATTTCGGTCAGAAACACTCCAATGAGGTTTCATTCTGGTTAGTTTTTAATGGGAAACAGATTCTGATAACCGCCCGCCCAGAAACGCTCCCCGGGGGATTGCAACACACTTCCCACAAACCCAGCCTTCCGAGGCAGTAACTTGCAACCGCCCTTGGGAGCAAGGGGTAGCTGGGGGTGGCTCGTTCCCAGCTACAGCAGGTTCGTGCATTCAGCCAAGCCAAGAGAGAATTATCAGCCTGGAGTCTGCTGGATTTGCAAGATTTTACTAATTCCCCAAGGAAGGGCCACTCCCTAACAGGGGCCATTCTCTCCTCTTGGGGCTTGCAAGTGAGCTAAAGAGAGTGGGTAGGACACTGAGCCTACCCTTTATTTATTTACTTTTTTTTTGTCCCAGAACACATTTTCAGTAACATGTCAGGTTTAACATATGGCTCTGGTGACTACACCTTCTGTTGAGTTTGAAAATTGCTGCTGACAAAAAAATATATATATATGAGAACGACTTTCCAGTTAAAAGCCTAAACAACCAAAACATTGGATTGTAAAACAGGCTGACAGGCAGTGATTTGTGCTGACTTAAATATACCAAGAACTGGAGTTTCCCTTCTGGAGCTCTCCTCGGCTCCTTCTCAGTTACAACCTCATGCTGCCTGTGCAAATAACCTTGCTTCCTACCTGAGTCTGGTGGCCTTAAGGCACAATTTGTATATTAATCTTCTAATTAGAGTTCGGGGTGGCCAGGTGACTAGATCCAGCTACATCCTAGACAAGTTCCATTTTCCCATGGAGGAAGAGGCCTAAGAGGAGAGACATCAGAGCAAAAGCCATAGAGCTGCACGTAGAGTCCTGTACAGTGGGGAGCTGGATCTTCTCCTCCTTCCTTCTGTTGCTCTCACCCTCACCTTTTGGTTTGCAGTTGCCTTTAGGTTTGGAAGCAACCTCTGAGAAGGCGGCTGTGAGGTGCTGCATCAACACCCAAGCTGAGTCACAGCTACCACCTGTGCTCTTTGAAATGATAGTGTCACTCGCTTGCCATGGAATTTTCTTCTTTTAAATCCTTTTCAATCATTTTGATTCTGTTTAACACCGTCTTAATAAATTATGAAATTAAAACACCTCTTTATTACTTAAAGCCAGTCTGGTTTTAGGTATCTGCATTTATATGAGAATAAAATAATATTTTATATTTCCAAATTAAATGGCAGAAATGTGTTATTTTCCCCAGATGTTCCATTTTCATATTTATCTGTGTCTACGGTCTCGCAAAACAGAAGTGTCTTTTTCTTCCTTTAAACAAATCCTCTTGAAAGGTTGTTGTTTTGTTTGTTTCGACCATGAACCATCCCAGTTTCACACATTCAGCAGTACTATGCTATTGGTAGGAAAGTGCAGAGCACATATGTATTGCTGTATGTTTCTTTCACTGAAGAATTATACTTTAAACTAGTTAATCAGAATCAATTAGTGATAAGAAGCCAGCTGGGGATGGGAACACAGGCACTTGTGGAAATGCCAGGTTATTGTAAGAGCCAACGTTCCCACACCTTGATCATATCTCATCTAGGAGTTCAGCACCTCTTTGCTGAAAACCACAAGAAAGACATTAGTGGGTATGCTAAGGATTTATTTCCTTTGCAGTTTTTTTTTTTAATGTGCAGATAATCTTTTTTGTCCATGAAAATCCGTAATCCATTTTCAAATTGACGATGCACATGAAATGCCAGCGCAGGTGGCATCACCTCAAAGTTCTCATCATGTAACTAAGCTGGAGAGCTCTTCCTTACACCAGAGCGCTTGTCATGCTTTACTGTCCCCCACCTCGGGTCCCTTTTCATGTGCCAGGAGCACATGGGGGTGTCCATACGTTCAGATCCACCACAGCCACTCATACCCTTTATAGATCCCCCTTCCATTACTGCAAGGAATATCAGATGTTGTCAGGATACTGATCCTTACCTCTCATCCAGTCAAAATGCTTCTGGCTTGTCAGAAGTCCCAGATAAGTATGGAATAGACATTTTTTGAAGAAATGTGGTCAGAAATAGCACAACGGAGGGAAATGCCTCCTCACAGCAATCTCCAGGCAAGAATAAACTGCCAGATAAGCGAAGACCTCTATGAGCAGGATCACTGCAAACATCCTCAGTCACAAATCTGATCGATCCCAACCTTTCTGAATAAGGAAGCAGGTCAGCATGTGCTTATTTTTGACATATTTTTATAACTGATTCCAAAAAAGCACTTTGGTATTTGCTTAAATATAGCTTCCTTCTGGCCAGTATTTGCAATTGAATAAGTGTTGGAGCAAAGTCCTGCACGGGGGGTCCTGAACTGTGTATGGGAAGAGGAATTTGGCTGCATGGGCCCCAGCACTTGCCCCAGTGCTCACCTGGGCTGGAATTGGCCTTTTAGTGGGATCCTGAGGAATAAACCTTTTTATATTTCAGTCTTTCCAGCTGCACATGGGTCATTCGTGACGGCCAGAGTGATTGTAAAGTCCCGTAAGTTTGATTAAGCATCAAAACACCTTTTCATACATTTAGGTCCCAGAGCACACTTTCAGATATTCAATAATGCTACTCAAGTCACAGAAAGATATTTTAGAATCACTTCAAGATTTCTTTTCC
Source organism: Rhynchotus rufescens (assembly GCA_032273925.1). NCBI lineage: Eukaryota > Metazoa > Chordata > Aves > Tinamiformes > Tinamidae > Rhynchotus > Rhynchotus rufescens. Next base: position 9,805 of record JAVCKT010012502.1, on the reverse strand, counting down.
TCTGTGCATTGGTGCTATTTTAGATGTGCCCCTGCAAGCAGAGCCTGTGTCGCTTAAAAGTACCAATCCCACTGGCACCCAGCTCAAAAGCAATGAAAACATCACAGCCCGTCAGGTGTAGAAAGGTCCAGAAACCGCTTGCAAGCTGCAGGGAAGCAGTGTAGAGGACAGCCGTGGCTAGAGGGGGCTGCTGGAGCCCTGTGAGAAAAGTGTTAACCTGGTCACTCACCTCCCGCTCTGACTCGAAAGGAGCTACGTGACTGAGAGGTCTGCGGGAGGAAATCCTTACTCATACTTTACGTGGCAGGATTTCAGCACTGCTGGTCCAAGATTTTTATTTGCAGAGCCATGTTATTTAATGTAACTTGCTCAGAAAATAAGCCCAGAACACTAGACAACAGAAATGTAAAAATCACCCAAACTTTCCAATAGGAAGCTCATTCATATACATCAGATGGTACCTCATTCCTGAGGTAGTATCCCTTGCCAATATGACCGAAAAGAAGATTTCAGCTGTTAGTTCATTTGAATTCCTTTATTCCTCAGAGAAGAAAATTAATTAACCACATTTTGATCACAATTATCCTCCTTGAGATTCTGGAAGTGTGATAAGAAGATGACCTCCATCTCGTTCCCCCTCTTTAAAACTTAACTTTCGATGTGGGATGGGGGCAATGAACCATTCTTGCTGCTCCATAGCTTTGGGACTTTTCAGAAAATAAAATTTAACTGACAATAAAGGAAGCGTGCACCTAATTAAAATAATATTGATTCAGCATATGGTATTTTGCCTTTGGTTCTCACTTTTTATTAGCAAAGTTGTCACTTTTCTCTTTAGTGCCACCTTGTGGGTCAGCCAGTTATAAAAACCTGCCGGTCTCGCCAGCTGTACTAAGAATAGCCAGGATCTGGCATTCAGAAAGTCCATGGGGAGGGAGGCTTTAAGGGGAAAATAAAATAAATAACATAGAAAACATTTGCTATACATTTATAATAGCTATGCAAGAAGACAGAACAATCTTTGGGATTGAAAGTAATGACATCTACACACACATACGAAAAAATCAATGCTCATTTACAGGATAATCATCAAACTTATCTTGGAAAATGTAAGTGGCGAGCTCTGGCTTGTGTGATTTTTGCCAGAAGAAAAATGCTGCTGCATCTTCGTGCCATTAGTTTTGCACCGAGCCTTCCCGGAGACAAGAAGCTGGGTAATTGTAAACTCCCACTAATGCCACTTGCACGAAAGATGAACGGTCGCGTTCGGCATCGCAGGGCTTTCACTTCCTCATGAAAGCCAGGCTGGGTTTGCACATGGCAGCTTCAGATCCTGCCGATGCTAAAGCACAGACAAGACAAAAATATATATAATAAAAAGTAAAAGCATCGTAGGACATACACACTGCAACGAGACTTGGCTGGTGAACATAAGGCTTGTTCTCTAGTATGGCACCATGGTTCAGCTGTTGCCTAACCCTACAGGACTGAATAAATGTGTCCTCGTACATTACTGTGGGCAATGGAATTATCCTCAGTTTATCTTCTTGAAAACAGCAAGGGGACAAACAACAAGGGAGAATGTTGCCAATGTTTCTGCTTTTTAAATAATTAGTGCAATAATCCTTTTTGCTGCTTTAACTAATGCCAGCAACATGGGAGGCTGCAAGAAAGTATTTTTTTGGGTATGTTGCAATCCCCTCAACAACACAAAATCTTTATTTTATTCCATGTACACATTGAAAGCAACAGGTCTCATTTTAATTTTACAAATTCTGTTTTAGATGGATAGATCCTTTGTGTTCTGTCTTACTAAATACAGAGTTTTAGAGGAAAATAAGTCATCCTTGAAAGCCTGTTAAGCTAAATCAAGTAGTCCTATACCGGATAGACTTGCTGGTAAGAAAAAGAGGTTATCTTAAATAGTAGCTCTTATATTTTACTAAAATTGAACTTCACCCTTAAGACATATAAAGAGAATATGGGAGAGAACTATAAGGCATAAGAAAATGTGGTTTGCTATGGTCAGATCTAGCTCTTATTTAGATGTAAGGAGACATGGGATCTGCCCAGCATCACACGGCACAGCAGACGTTCATGTCAGTGGACATAAAGTTCACGGAAGTTCAAAGAAATACCCCAAGAATGAACAGCCCAGTAAACTTCTCTGCATCTTCATCCTACCACTAAGCCCATCCCTGCAGTTTCTCTGGGTCTTGGTTAAATTTAAGCAGAATAAGCTCATCTCAAGCAATCAGGTGGAGGGAAGAAACACACACAAATAGGAGAGCCTGAACCTTGTGTTAAAGTTAATGTATCAGCCACAAGAAGGTCCAGAACCAGCAGCCACCTCTGCCTGGCACCGCTGTGCAGCAGTTCTCCTTGTCTCACCTTCTCCACCTTTCCCACCACTGCCTTCACGTGGTCCAGGCTATGTGCATGTTTCCTAGCATCAAAATACACACGCTGGCAATCTGCCCCTCTAAAAGTTGTATTGCTGTGCTGAGGAGTAACCACGTTCTTAAAAGGGGGCTTTGGTTTTATAAGCTGGGTAAATACCTGACACACTGCACAAGCGCTGCAGTTCTCAAACTACTTAAACTACATTTTAAGTGGGTAGAGTTAAGCGCAGCAGCTCAGTGCAAACACACCAAGGACAGAAAGCAATCTGTGATAGTCAAGACTGCAACTGTTGTTCACACACTAGGTCCTTGCATGTTGGGTTTTTTTTCAAATATCAGGATTCCGATTTCTGCCTGGGATTTCTAGGCTCTGCTGCTGCAGGAACAACATAGACGTGCCCAAAGCTGTGCTGCTGCTAGGCTCGCTCCCAAGCAGCAAACCCAGCGGCACCAGCCGGCGGTCTGCACAGCAGCCTGGGCAGCTACGGGCACGGCTACCAGCTCCCAACATCTGGCTGGGAACTGAAGGCAGAGCCCTTGTCCTGCCATGTGTCCAGGTTGTAGGAATGTGTGGGAATCCAACCATCCCGCCTGCCCCACTTTTCAGAGATGCATTTCCCAAATTACTTCCCTTCTTGGGGAAATTACCTAGTTTGCTTCTGAAACCTTACCTACTCGGGTAATATTGCACGTCCAGGCTTTTGGACTTGGACACACTTGAAATGAGAGGCCTCCAGAGCTCTGACAATTCTGATTTTAACACTATATTTACCTTAAAGTTTCACAGGCTACAATACAGAAAAGATGGGCAGTGTCACCGTGCTCCAGCAAACATCAGAGCCTTTCCTTTGCGACCCTTTTAACTGGAGCAAGGGGCAGATATCCAGCACTCGCAGAGGACAATAGAGGACATTCCCACCTGGAAGGGCTGCGATGCAGCTGGGCTGGAGAGGATCAGCAGCTTCACACACCACGCTGCTCAGGCCACTCCAGCAGGTTTTTCAGCAAAATCGACTGTGTGAGGGACAGCAAGTGCCACTCAGGTCCTCAACGGTGCTGCCATCAGCGCCAGCCTCCGGTCCCCACGCAGCACGGAGCCGGGATGCACAGACAGACCCCACGGAGGCAGCTTCCCACAAAACCCACTGCCCAAAGTCCGCGGGTCCAGCAGCAAGAGCAGCAGCAGCACCAGGGCAGCGCTGGCGCCTTCTGCTCCAGCCACTTCATCCTGCTTTAACTCCCTGTCAAGCCCCAGGCGTCCTGCCTCGGGTTTAGTCTCTGCTCCTCGGGCTCCTCATTGCAGCATCCATCTCCCCGCGCGCTTTCCTGCTGGGAATCACGGCATGACATTTACAAATAAGATTTCTATATGAGATTTCCAATACAGTCTCGCCACGAGGATCTAATCTCTGCACAAGTAAGATTTTGCAAAGCAAAGGTTGTTTTTGTAGCTCTGATTCTGGCATGCATCACGGCAGAGGACAGCTTAAAAATAGGCAGGAAGCAGCACTCCGTTTTAAAGCCTCTCAGAATTAACTTTCTCAAAAAATATTTTTAAGGCTGACAAATCATGCACAAGGCCCTTTCCCAAAGGAGAATTTTTCTTGGATTCATTTAGCAGTTGAAGGTTGTGTCATATGTCACCGGAAAGGTAATTTTTCCTAGTTTATGAAAAATGCCTTGAATTTGACTTTGCTGTCACAAGGGAATAATGATATCTATACAGGTAATAAACGGGCACACAGAGATTGTTCTTGGCTGCTTTGCAAAAAGTATTCAGCTTAATAAAGGATGATATGAAGCAACAGGGTGAATTAATACCAAATATGTAATTTATTTACACAGTGCCTACCTGGCTCAGGTTTCCAGCATTTTTAATATTCTTATGAAAATTAATAGTTAAAGCATAACAAACACAAGATCATTTTAGAGGAGCTAATGTACAGCCCTGTAAACAGAGGAAATGACGGCTATTAATGTTCTCTTTTGTCTTCCAGACAGAAAATCAAAGCAATTTAAATTAAAGGATGTGTAGAAAATCAAAGTATGTTGATAAGGTGGTGCACATTAGCAATAATATTTGCAAACTTTTTTTGTAACTTGTGTATATAATCTTCTCTTCTTGCGCAGATGGTCACATTAGCTTGGATTATGTGAAGAGCTCCTTAAATTTGGGGTTTTTTTTCTTTAAATTATTAATTTTTAAGCCTGAAGAGCAGAATTACTGGGCAGGCAATAGCTGTGCAGTGAAGCCATGTGTGTGCTTAGACACATATGTTATACCTATACAGTGAGTGTGGTGCGGAGCGAGGCCAGGACGTGAGCCCAGGAAGCTCCTGGCTCTCTGCAGCACATCCAAACTCGGATGCAGGAGGTCTGAAGCTGAACCTCAGCCCAAATGCACAGCATTTGGCTTAGGAGCCGCTTACTGACACCCTATATAATGTACTGAATGTGTAACCCTCATTAATGAGAGCAGCATGAGAGATTTAACAATCTAAAAAGAAGGAAGAAACTGATGCTTTTTTTTTTTTTTTTAATATTACTCAGTTCATCATGTCTATGCTTGGGCCCACATGGTCTAGCTAAAGCTTATTAGAGGATTAACCATGGAACCACTATTATTTTCAGGTACTAAACTTTGTTGCTGTCTCCAAAATTCTCAGCCTGAGTATTTTTCTAATTTATCTGTGGTCTGTGCTCCCTCCTGATGTAAAACTTTCCATGCTCTTGACTTCCACACAAAGCCAGAGACCGACTGCCAAGGCAGAGTGACTGTCCCAGGCCTCCTCTATGGACCTGGGAGGGATGGAGATGAAGTGATGGGTCTTCTGCCCATGAGTGAGCCTTTGGGTAAGGAAGAATCTGAAACATCCTGAGAGTCCATCCTGAGAAATTTCATTGACAGAACCAAAACAAGGGTGATGCATGATTAAGTGCTCAAGAAATTGAGTTTTGTTGGCTCTTGGAAGCCACCTCTGTACATGTAACTACTAGGGCTGCCCACAGAGCAGCAATGGGGCTGTAGCTCTGCAGAGCAGGAGCATCCCAACAGGTTTGGCCAGAGGGTTTCAGCTACCACATGTAGAAGCTCAACATATCATCATTAAAAGACTAGTTCTTCGGCTTCCAGATGGTCAGATGCCACTTTTTTTAAAAAAGAAATATTTCCCCAAACTATTAGAATGTATTTACTGGAAAGCCTTTTCCATATGAATAAGTCCACCTTAAGGAAACCACAAGAGGCCTATCTATCTGTGGTCCTATGTAGGCAACCGTCACTGGAAACACCTGCACTAGAGTGAGCATTTTTCTCTGGGATATTGAGAAGGAAAAAGCTGTGTTCCAAGACGATCAGAAAGGTCTGAGAATTTTACTTCTGGGGTAACCAAGACTGCTCTGTTGTCTCCCAAACTTGAGCCTAGATTCAGCAGATGAAATGCTGGATCTTACTTGAAAAGAAACCAGTTTAAAAGATACAGCTTGACAGGAAAGTTGAATCGGGCTTTTTCTTTCCTTGGCAAGGCGCCTAATGAGGTACCAAGAAAAGGGATACACCTGCTCAGAAGCCAGCTGAGCCAGAAGACTTTTCTGCAGAAATAGGAGGGGATGCTCAATAACAACGAGAACTTGAATCTTTGTTGTCAGGGACTTGAGCGCTCGCCAGGAACGCGGGCACCACGGGAAGGCCGCAGCTGCATCAGCAGTGCCAGCTCTAACGCACCCCACAGGCTGCACTTCACTGCTCTCTCCCCGCATTGTCTCCAGAAACTGAAGATAAACATAACAGTCATCGTCTAAAAGGGTATTTTACCCAGTGCCAACTACTGAAAATAACTTCTTGTAAAAGATTTCTTGCTGGATAACAATTAATTAAGAAAGCTATGCAAAAGACATCTTCTCGGGCAGAATATGATCGATTGACACAGTGAAAATCAGGCATCCTTTTGGTGGCATCCTGTCGACAGTAATCCTGAACAGCACAGCTTACTGTGTAAGACCTGTCATTTACACAAAAGTCACCAAATTAAGTTGCAGATTTGTCCGTCATGTGTTAATATATATCCCTATAGCAGACTTAAAAGTTCAAAGTCAGTTTAAGCTTTGCCAGTGACTTCAAAAGGAGCAGAGTCCTGCATGGAACTTTATGCACATATAGATAATGACATTTAAGGTGTGCATAGACACAACCATCACGTATGTGCTTTAAATATTTTAATAAAAAGGAATTGAACAAAAATATTAAATATATTGTCCGTTTTCCCGGGACTGCTAACAGCAGTTTAAAGAAAAAAAAAATGTGTCTTTCTTCACAAACTAGGACATGATTAACATTATACAATATCATAAAACTCTCCCTGGGCAGAGCAAATGCATAAACCTTTTGTAATGATAATTGTATTTAGCATTCAATTACAATTTGTGTGCTTCTGAGTGCAAAGTATAAGTGGATTTTCTAGGAAGGACGAGGAAAAAGGGAGAGTTCAACTGAGTCAGATTTAGTCTATATAAAGCATTTCATATAAAGTGATTCCAGTCTTGACCAGGACATCTGGGAGCCACTATATGCGTGAATGTAAGTTAATAATGCTAAGCAAAAAAGAAGCAAATCAGAAGTATTCTCTCCATGAATTGAAGTATTTTCTCTCCTGCACCTTTGTGTTTGGTGCTCCATACATTTTTTTTTTTTTCGGAACGAGTGGATTATCCATTTCCATTAATTTTCTAATTTTATCTGTCAAATATGCTCTCCAATTTCCTTACTTTTTTTTTTTTTTTAATAAGGCAATCTACATGAAAATACAGATCACTGGAAATTGCTTTGGGAGGATGCTATAATAAACGCTTGCCAGACATGTTACATGCAAACGACTTTGTTTATTTCTCAGTGTTAACCAACACAGTGAGGAAATTACAAATTAGAAGTTAATTCATGCCCTGTGCTCCCCGAGGTCCTGCAAAGGAGCTCTAACCCAGCTCTGTTAGAGCTCTGTTAGGAGCTCAAGTTGTTATACATTGACTACAGAAAAAAAAACAAAAACATGGTGAGTATTTCCCCCCACAAATATGGTTAAATTTTATTAGTTTTTGGTCTTTTTGAAAGGATAAGGAACATCGACCAGCAGCTGCTCCAAGGAAACCAGACAACAGTTTCAATGGCTAACCAAATCACACAAGATACTCTCCACTTCTGTGAGCAGGTTTCTCATCAGTGTTTTTTCCATTAGCTGTTGGCATCCCAGACACATCAACCAGCCATCCATTAGCGCCTGGAAAGGGCTTTTTAAAGAGCTCAAGATGGGCAATTTCTGAACTGAACTGGTTTGGAAATCCTGAATAAGGATTAGGCAATTCATGCATGTATGTAAGTGCCAGACGCTGGGCTGAGCCATCCTTCAATGCTGGAAGGGGCCAGCTCTGGCTTTCTGAGAGCTCGCTGCTCCCAAACTTCCTTGGGATATAGGAGACATCACCAGTGGACTGCTGTCATGTTGCACTGGGGATTAAAAATTCCCCATAGGTTTGGTCTTAATTACAGAAGGGAAAGGGTGTGGATCATGCAGTTGAACCAGGAAAGCTGGGCAAGAAAGTGCCCTGGATGGGTATTGAGCCTCATCCATAAGGAGCAAAGAACAAAATATTTGGTCCTAAGCAAGACTAAATCCCAGGACAGAGAAACCTGCAGAAGGAACTACATCCTACAGAGAGCAAGTACTGCTCCCAAGAGCAGGCTGCCAATGTTTTGTGTGCCTCTGACACCGACAAAACACACAGACTCTGCTTTACTTCTGTGACTTCATTCCACTGAGCCAGGGAAATAAAAAAAAAGATACTTATTTTACTCCCTTGGAGAATTTTCAGAAGAGAAGTCCAACTGTATTGGCAATCTTTTAAAAATAATACTTCAGTGTTATAAACTACTTCAGGAATCTGAAGATTTGAGCCAAATCCAATACTGTAAAGACTTTTACAACACCCACACCCACCTACCATTTCTTTTGCTTGATGTAGTGACTGCAAAGCAGTGTAGGAAATAGAAAGAGCTGCTATTTATTTTGTGTACTCTTAATTGAATGAATTTTTCTTTTTTTTCTCTCTCTTTCAAATGTCTGTTTTGATTCTGAGATATGCTAAGCTACTTTTACACTCACAGCCATCTTACTAATTCATTTTTTCTCCCTAGTAGTATACATTACACAAGTAATGTGCATCAGAGAATATCAGGCAATTCTCTGTTTCTTTAATAGGCTAAAGAATGATACACATTTTCTTTTTTTTTTTCAATGAAAGTTAGAAAACAACTGCTATATTTGTCTTTTACCATGTAAAATGAATGATAATGGTTCACCAGCTGATTTATTTCTTTGTGCTTTCTTCACATTGTGCTATTTTAGTTGTAAAATAGTGGCATTGAAGAGCCAGCTGTTTTAACTTGAAAGACGTATACTCTCTTACAAATCCTTTGCCTTTGAAATTTTAAAATATATAAATAAATAATGATAACATCTGAGAATAGGAAACTTTTATAACAGATTTAAATCAATGCATGGTTATCGTAACTATTCCTTACAGAGCTCCAAGAGGGACAATACAGAGAACAGGATGCTCTGCGAGGCTGACAGGATTACACAGGAGATGCTCATCGTTCTGCACATACGTACAGATGACTAAAGGGAGCTAAAATATGTTTCTTGTGTTTTTAATAAATGGTTTATAATTGCCCACTGTTCTCTGTCATTGCCTTAATTTCAGTAATAATGGTCTAAAAGGTTTCAGTCATTAAAGAAAAATAAATCTAAAAAACATTTTAAGCCAACTCCACTAATAACCTGTGGGGTGAGGGAAGAGGCTGTGACTAGACTGAGGAGGGACATTACAGCTACTTGCCAGAAACTCTTGCTACACAAACAGTTGTGTCCCTGCTTTTTGTATCACAAGACCCAAAGTTACTTCCCTTCAGCAGTTCCTTCAGAAGGGACTTTGATGTCAAAGAAGGTAAAATAACCTAGTGTAAGGTCAAAAACATAGATTTATTGTGATATTGTTACTGTCAGTTTAGAAATGCTATTCTCTCTGGAACAATAGCTCTCTGGTCTGGACATCCAACAGGGAATTTAAACATAACCTGAGTTGTGGTACTACCTCAACTTGTGACACTAAAATTCTGGCTGTCACGGGTCTCTTCCTGAAGAATATTCAAATCTACATCTTCTCCCACAAAATTACATAGTATTCTCTCCTTGAGTATGGAGATGTGGCTTTGAATTCCCCAGAAAGCAAAGAAGGTTGAATTTGCCTTTATCACATCTTGCCTGAAGGCTCTGCCCACTCAAGGGAGGAATGCAGGACAGCCCTTTACCTCTTTTTAAGAAAAAAAAAAAAAGAATTTCTCTACTAGCTAG
>JAVCKT010012501.1:4585-25913 GCA_032273925.1 Rhynchotus rufescens | reverse complement strand
TCTTTATTATAAGCTTTAAAAAATCTTAAGAATTTGCTGTCTTTGTACTCTTGTGAATTCTTTGAAATACAGCAGCTAATGAATAAACTTGTCCTGTTACTTTCTCAGGTAAACTGAGCTCACTTTTGTGAAATTATGGTCTTACAGGTCAAGTGAGAATTTTGTCAATTATTAAGAATTTTAATAGAACAATTTTGATTCATGACAGTTATATCTTCTTTTTAATATTTTTTTTTATTCAGTAAAGTTATATGATATATAGCTAAGTAAATAAAAGATTCCTGCAAAACTTAAATTAAGAAGTTAAAAAAGTGGCACAGTTCAGCTTGGTAAAAGATAAATAAATCTCAAAATTAAAACAGGGATTAATATATTTTAATTATATATAATACTTTTGCTGGTTTCATTAATTTTTGAAAGAAATTATACAATTTATTTTCAATAAATTATCACCCATATTTTATCTGATAATGAAATATTAGTGTTGAAATATACTTGGTTACATAAACTACAGATTTTTATAGTCTCTTTTTTTGTAATAGAATCAGATGGATATTTCAAGTGACATCTGTGGATCTGTTATCAGTATCTTTTTCATTCCTGAGGTCTGACGTTATGATTCTATTTTCCATATTTATTCCATGTTTTGTTAAATGTCAAGGCAGTACTATAGGAAAAAAAAGTGCAAATATCAGTAAAGGGTAAAAAGCTGCTATGTAATCAGTTAATAAACCTTGTACCGTACTATAAGTCAGAACAGTATTTGAAGGTCAAATACCAACTGAATGACATTGCTTGAAAGTATCATCAATTTTACTTTCTATTTCACTTCATTTTCTTTGTTGTTTGAAAGACTTGAAAGCTAGTCATCATAATTTTTTGTGTATTATTACTAATACCTTCCATGAATAAAGGTACTTTCATCTATGAAACACAGTGAGCAGTTATTAATCAAGTCTCATTGAAACTACATGGAAACAGGTTCAAGTGTATTGATGTTGCATCTGATAAAAGTCTATCTAACTTTCTCTACAAATCCTCCAATGAAGGAGAAGTGTTCCTAAGAAAGTTGTTCCAGTGCTTTACAGCACACAAAAGACAGGTAAAAATTATATTAGAAAAACGTCATCACTGAAAACAGTGTAGAACATCAAAGCTCTTTCAAGAAGCTTGAGGAGCTAAGTAACATCATCCAGTGGATGTGCAATAGTTTAAGACATAAAGTTGGAGGGGAAAAAAAAGAAAAGACCAGAGCCTTTCTTGAAATGAAATATAAAGGGAAGTGTACACTAAAATGTAATTCTGTAAGGAAAGGCTTGGCAAGGAAGACAAGATAAATATATGTCATTGTACTTTATTTGACCAGAAATAGTGAAGTCAAGTTCTTAGGACTAATTTTTCATCTGAAATATTATCTTTACAACTTCAGAGTGCCCCTTAAAAGCAGAGAAACTGATTCAGTGTTGAATTAGATGGGGAAATACTGCCTACTAAATCACTAGTGCTATTTCTTGTACCATCTAGCCTTTTCTTGGAAGCTCTCCATCTGAGCTGACCTCAACCCTTCTGAGCAACTAAGAACAGTCAGGACCACAGTAAAAGATTTGTATAAGTAGAGGACTTGTAAATATACAATATTATGCTACATTAATTCACTGTAGTTAACTATTTGTTAACAATTATCAATCCAGTGTTAGTGTTCAGAAATAAATAAATAAAAAACAAAACTTTTTGGAGATTATTTTGTTTTAGTTGTGTTTGTTTACTGCTACAAATTTGAGTTAAATTTTTTCTTTCATTTTAGTTAAAAATACATGACAGAGCATTTAAAAGATTGAGAATTGATTTGATAGCTTGCAAATTGGACTGGAAATTATGCAACAGAACCAGAAAGATGGTGGTTGCATGTAATATGAGATTGAAAATTTGGAGCCTAAATTTAAGTAAGTCATCCAGACTCTCTCTGACTCTCTTCAGACTCTCACAGTCTCCCCCTCTCTTGCTCACTGTCATTCTGAAATATGCATACCTTTAAATTCAACAGAGAGGCTTCAAGTGTCCCATGCAATGGACAGTTATATTTCCAGGGATGTGAGAGTTCACGGTTGGATTTGAATTAGTTCAAGTTCATGGGTTCTAACTAAGATAGAATTTAGTCCTATTATTACTGTACAGTCAATTATAATAATTCATGAACAGATAGGTGATAATTCTTCCTCTTGCCTTGCTTTACCTTATGATTTCTCTCTAGTGAGGTTCTACTTAGTCTATTTTTCTCAAAAACTGATTTATTGATTCCTACTCTCTACAGAATGGAATCCAGCTATACATTGTTCATATTTTTTTCTTGACTAGTAGCTCTCTAGCAGTCAGATATATTTAACAGGTTTGACTGAGCAAATCTCTGAGATTTGTATTACACATGCATCACAGAGAGATATTAAAAGTATAACACTTTGAATATTTTCTCTAGGATCACAAACATTTTTTTTTAAAGAATTGTGAAACCAAAGGTTGCAACTTACTTCAGATGTCACTCAGATTGAAACTAGGTGACCTAGAATGCAAGCTTATTTTTGCATATTCATGAACATCCTATTCTTTTCTACAGATTTTCAGTAGTGCCAGAGTGATATATACTTATTAATGGTTATTTAATGTTGAACAGTGTTTTTCAACAATGAATATTATTATTGAATAATATTAAATATTGAATCTGCTGCCTACTGCTTATAGGCAACAGCATTGTTTGTGTATTAATGTGTTTAAATCTCATCATATCCACAGCAATCTCTTCATAACTTTGGAATATTGAAAGCATTGATACTGAGAAAGACTGTAAATTTCTTGTAAAAATTGTGTGTGCTTTGAAAGAACATAAATATCCACAGCATTCTTCACTTTTCTTGACATTACACATTCGTATGTCTTTTCAGGAGGCACAGAAGTATAAATAAACATATTGTAAATTTGAATGCACTTTGGCTTGAAATACTGTTATATTTAAACACAAATTTCAGATCTGTCACATTTTCAGTTTATATATTTGACATCATCTGTCACTACAGAACTGATCTACTGATGTAATAATAGTAAAGTGCAGACATTTACTGTAGGGTGCTAAAGGAGACTAACATTCCCTTTTGAATAAATATAAAGATAGTTCTCTGTTCACAGTATTTAGATGAGAAGAACATTGTTTTACTGCTGTTATATGGTGCAGTGGAGGCTAAGGAATATACAAGAAAAAAATACATAAATGATAGGTTCAAGATTGGCAATAGAATTCTGTAAGTTATTTCTTATTTCAGTGAATATTGGTCTTACAGCAGAGCTAGCTTTCCTGGACAATGATAGAGTTATTTGTTTTAGATCGCAGATACTGATCCCATGTCTTTTTTCTTTCTTTTTTTATTTTTTTTTCCCTTGTTGGTGGGGAGCAGCGTAGACTCCAGTTTTACTTTCTCCTTAGATTCTTCCGCTATCTCTTGGGTAAGATGCATCAGATTTCAAAACTCAGTTATATAGCCATATATGCTTAACCATATATATTTTTTCCAATAGTTTCAAATTTTGAATGATCTGTTTTATAATTTGTTACTCAAGGATGCTGTGGAATAAGCCACTAGATCTGTTACTAGATCTGCTAAACCTGCCGACTCAATCACACCGCGTTTAACAAGGAAAAAGGGCTCCAGTATTATAGGAAGCAGGAAGTGTCTTTCTTACTGCCTTAGCTTCTTCTGCCTTGTAATTTTCCCTGAGGAAGCCTGACAGACATATGATTTGCATTTATCTAAAGTGATAGAGCTGGTATTCTAGAACACACAAAAGGTAGTTCATAATATCAAAGTAAAAAATACAATATGGACATATTTTTCTATCTCTTTTTGTTTTCCCCTCAGATTTACATTTTTATTTCTATTGATAGAGTGGTTTTATTTACTTTTGCATTGGAAATACCACATTTGCTGAAGTGTGACAATATGGTTATGATGTTTACACTTGCCCTTTTTTTATATGGCAGCTCTGCCTTCAAAAAAATTTTACATATGGCCAATCCTATGACATATTATGTTTTTCTGTACTATCTGTCATTATTATGAATATGCTTTTGTCAGCTTTAAAGATAATGAATGCTATGTCATATTTAATATGTATTGGTAGTAGAGGTGATATTGGACAAGACACAGTAGGATGAATCTTCTCTCTGGATACCACACTAGAAATGAACATAATTTCAAAGAAATGAGAAAAGAGGGAATTTTCTTTGGATGCACCAACACTTATATCAATAATGTTATTTCTTATATTGCTAGGCTCTCACAGTCAGCTCTTGAAGAAATAAATCATTTAGTTCATAGTATTATTTTATTTTTTGGTATTGTAATTTGAGTTTCCCTTTTATGTAGTGAGTTTAGATCTATTTTGTTGAAAACTGAATCATTTGTACTGCTTTGTGTATATTTACCAATACTAGCTGTATTTTAAGCTGTATTTTATTTTTTTTCCCTAGACCTGAGTTGCTGGATCATTTGGATTATTCCCTCTGAAGATGAGCAGTATAAATCATTACTATATAAATTCAAGTACATGTGGTTTATGCCTATTATATGTTGAAGATAAAAAATCTTACAAAGATGGGATAAGAACAGGACAGCACAATGAGATTTCATGATTCTAATTATTATATTTCCTTCATTCAGTGGGGATAAGTGAGTTTTAAAGTCTATACAGTGCATTCTTTCAATTCAGAATATTGTAAGCTCTTTTGAATACATTGACATAGTATAAATTATGACTTTATTGTCTTTGAGACTATTTTAAAATTAGGTGCATGTATCTGTGCATGTATACTGCATAGGTAGTGCATCAAAATTCTCTTGATGATCAAAGAGAAAAGAACATCTCATGAGGCTTCTAGAAGAACAGGGTAGAAGTAAACCTTTTTCTGATGAATAAGTGGAGGAATTTAAATACCTCTAAAAGCATTTTTCAGATAAGCGTAATAGTAAACTGGAAGTAGAAGGCCATATCAGGCCTAAGGATTTTGCAACAGATATCTCAGGATGTATGATGGGATGGAAGATGGATGGGTTCTTGCACATCTCTTTGGTGGTTAAAAGGACCATGAAAACCATGTGTTCTGTCATCAGAAAAAAAAAAAAAAAAAAAAAAAAAAAGTATTATCTCTACTTGGAAGAGGACAAAAGGAGGACAATCCTGAAATCTTGAAACCTTTGTCATCAAAATCCTGCATGCTTAATTGCTGCTTAGGCAAGGACTCAGTGAAGATTGAAGTATGTGTTATCTTAATCTACGCTTAAATTTCTACCTTTCTTCTCCCTTTCCACAGAAAGTCCCAGGGCACACTCAGTTCTTTCCAACTAGCAAAAATGTAGGACATTCAAGTACTTGTGCCTGCAACATTTTTCTTCTCTCATTTTGTCTTTTCTCCCTCTCATACCCTCTCATAAACATTTTTTTTAACTTGTCCTCACTCTGGGCTTCTCCCTTCTTTTTTGTGATCCACACATGCTGTATTTGCCTTGAAAAATTAAGGTAAAGGGTCTCTGCAAGAAGAAGAAGTAACATACTTCTCAGCAAGAATTTTAAAAGTGTATAAAACATGATCTTGTTATGACTTAAGTCAGTATTGACAGTTGTGATCCATTTAGATCAGTCCAATTTCATTCTGAATTGGAGTACCTTGGGTAATTGGTTTCTACTTTAGGACTTTATCCACCTGAAAGATGGGAATATTTTTGTCACATTTTCTGTCTATTGATTAGGAAAAGGTGTTTGAGAAGATAGGCTCATGCAAGGAGTGCTCTACTCCAATTCTACCTTTTGAGATTCCTCCAGGTGTATTTTGTCAGAAGAATACTGTGTCAATGTCAGCAAGATCCTGACCATGTTTGGCACCTTTCATAACTGAATTTATCAGGGCTATAGATTCAGATTCTCAACCTGAGAGAGCTCATTGTCTCAGCTCTGCCAGGCATGGCAGGTTTGATTTTTAAGAAAGCTTTAGTACTTCTTTTTGTGCCTTATGTAGGAGTTAAAGATGTAGAAGAATTTTCACTTCTAGTTTGTTACTTGTGTGATAAAATATGAGTATCTAATCCAGGATGAAAAATCATTTAGTCTCTAAAATTTCCCTTTTTCTACAGACTATCAAGAGAACTAACAATGACTAGTTCAGAGGTAGAAGTGTGTCTTTTAAGCACTTGTATACAGTCAAATGACTTCACAGTAGTGGAGACTATCTACATTTCAGAAATTGATTTTGCCTTTGTACTATTAAATAAAATTTGCATGGAATGTAAAATGACTAGGAACTTCCACTTTGGAGTGCTGCGTCCCTTGGGTTATTTGTAGCACCAATTTCTAAATTGTAGCAGCAATTCCCAGATGAAATATGAGAAACTCATGCATTTATTTGCCCCAAACAATTGTTAATTGTGAGAAATGAGCCAATCTCCTTCCTACCATAAGTTTATCCATCTCTATGAATATTGCATTTATTTCAGATCTGTGAATTATCGCTTCCTGGCTACAATATGATCCAGCTTTAATGTGATAGCCAGAAAGTTTAAAATAATAATAATAAAAAAGTACTTTTCGACCCCTCACATAATTATATTATCATACTTATTAGCACAAAATATCATAAAGGTCAAAAATATAAATGGATTAAAAAAATAGACAAATTCACAGAAGAATTGTTCAAAGGCTATCAAACATCATGATGTAGTTTTAAGCTGTGGCTCAAACAGCACCAAGCTATAGTTTGTTAAATGTTTGGAAAATATAAAATTTACTTGCCCTGTTCTTACATTCTTTTTGTTCTGGTCACTCTTTAACTCACTTTCTCAGGAATGAGTTTGGCCTGAGGACATTTTCAAACTAGAAGTATTCTTTAGGTAGTACTAGTAGTAGTAGTATTATATAAGAAGAAAATAACAAGATGAGGTTTTAAAACACAGTAGAGACACAAAAAAGAGCCCTCTGATAGTTCACATGACTCATTAAAGATGCATCTTAGAGATAAATGTGCATGAGAAGTGCACAGTTCCATATATGGAGGAACGAGAAGAAAGTCTGTGACCTAGTCTGGGACCTATGCTCAGAATGTATGTGAAAGAGGATTTCTTTTGTAATCAGAAATCATATGCAGTAGATGACCTCTTTAAGGTGCATGTATGCCCAGATGCTTATGAAATAAATTTCTAGCGGTGGTTCTGGGAGATGGTGGAAAGCAATTGGGATATAGAGTGATTTTATTAATAACACTACCAGCTTTCATTAGTGCCATGATAGAATAAAGCAGTAGTGCTTGACAATAAAAAAAAATTACTTTGTGCTTTGGAGGTAAAACAGCTCAATGGCATTTCCTTGAAGTCGTGTCCTGGAGGTAACATGAAGAGTGCTTGGGGCAAATTACCAAGGATGAACACTAGCAAATCAAACAGAACAAACAAGCTATTTTGTTAGGGTTTTCGAGATAAAGCAATACCGTAGGAAGTGTTTTTGCTAACTGTTAATGTACACAGATATATATAAAAGTGCTGATGGTAATTTCGGCAGTTTTGGGTATGAGCTTCAAGATATGTGGCTGCCCTATATGTAAGATTCTGGGGTTGGGACTTGCCTACTATGACAAAAATAAAAACAACAAACAAAACCAAAAATCTTGCTTTTCTCTTCTAATCAGTGACCAAGGCCATCTGCACACTCTCGCTGGACTTTTACTGTAGAGTTTCAGCTCTTCCTCAAGAACTGACTTCATACCTTTTCCTTCATTTTAGTCTACTCTGCAAGAAGAGAGAGGATTAGTAACAAAAAGATAGACACTAAGAGCAGTAGTTCTCTACCATGGGCACAAACACATTGGACAGAACACAGAGACAACAATCTATCTTGTCATCTCTTTACAGCAGTTAGGCAAAGTATATTGATGTAAGAGTTAAGAGAGGGACAAAATAAGAAGGTTTGAAAAATGGCTAAAAGTGCATATCATCTAGGTAGTCTATGAGATGGTTGAGCAGTAAAAGCAGATATTGAGAAAAAACATTCACTCTCTTCCATATGGAGAGAACAGCATTATTTTATGCTCTTCTATCATTCCAAACTGAGATTTGTGACTTAATCTTGAAGCTGAAATGATTGGGTTAAAGTGCCTTACTTGTCGAATGTCTGCTTGTCTGCTTTACTAGCTTCCTGTTCTCTAATTTTTGCTGACCACTACCATGACCAAAAAAAAAAAAAAAAAAAAAAAGACGGAGAGAGAAAAGCTAAGAAATGTCTGTTGACTTAATTTATGTGATACTACTAAGATTTCTGTAAGAAATCTTACCCTTTGCTACCTCTGCAGAAAAGAATCACAGTGCTATTGGCAAGAGGTTTTACCTTTTTTTAAAACATGTGAAAAAAATCCCCCTATCTAAGTGCTAGAGGACTTAATAGAGTGAGTGTTGCCAAATGCTGGAGGAGGAAGTAGAGCAAATATAATTTTCCACAAGAGTAATGAGACCTGATTAATAAAGTTGCAAAGCTGACACCAGCAAGCCAAAAGACAAAATTCTAGAGAAGTTGATTTAGCACTGATGTTTCTACCTGGAGTTGAATGGGTTAGACTATGGTCTTGTCATTGACTTTTGTGCCATAATTTAATTATAGATGTTCATTTTTTCTAGATGGCGCCATCCTTGGAGTAGCATGCTAATAGATCATCAGCTGTTGATGTTCGCTAATGATGAATCACACTAATATATCATTAGCTCTGTCACACAGGTGGCTTTACAGATTAATTTCATCAGAGCCATGACCTGTGATGATGATACATTATTCAAAGAATAGTTTTGATAAGAACAGGTCTTTGCCATTACTTTCTGTTTTTTTTTTTTTTTAATTTCTCTAAAGCTTCATTTGCATACCTTGGGGTAATATATCTGACCGATGCTGAAAAATCTGGACTAACATTCAGATCTACATAACTACATCTGGGCCAGACTACACAATAAAGATTGAAAATATTCTCAAACCACAGAGTAACCATAGAAATAGAAAACAGTGAAACACTTGAGTTTTCTTCTTGCTTTTGGTAAGTATTATATTGTTGAAGAAAAATGTTAACTTAAAACTATGCAGAAATAGTGCAAAAATATTAAATCTAACCTCATTCTAATCAGTTCAAAATATAAATGACAGAGGAAAAGAAATTCCTATTTTAAAAAATCCCCCAATAAAATAGAATGTTCACCATTACTATTTCCTTTAAGGTTTCTATCTCAAGTCATCAAGGAAAATTTGTTAAAATACATTATTACATAAATCCATCTTCTCTCAGTCTCTTTTTCTGGCCATCTGTCCTTTGGCTTGCATCAAGAGGGACTTACTAACTTTCCCCTCCATAGCAAATATTACGTTTTCCAGACAGATATTAGTTTTCTACATGATAAAGTAGTCATTTACTTACACATAGTAAATTATGATCATCCATTCTTTAAAGAGAAAGCAAGATAAAGAACTGCAAGAGAAGTGATCAGTTTTATTATATTAATTCTGCTTAGGGAGAAACTGAAGAAACTAGAGTTTGGAATAGACACTTTTTATTAAGAGAGAAATGTACCAAGAAATGAAAAGACCCACCAGATATAAAAACTATCCACAAATGAAGAAAAAATATCATGTAATTAGATCAAGGAAAGGGAAAACATTCAATGAAATAAGAATCAAGTTAGGAGAAGAGAATATATTTTCTCATGGCACCATTAAATCATGGAACTCTGCCACAGAAATTTGTGGAAGTCCAAAACAGAAAAAAGTTTCAGAAAGGGCAAACAAAATCAAAATGGATTCCACTTCTGGCATAGGAAATCTCTAAATTTTCTATTTTCAGGAAAACAGGAAGTATTTATTCTATCCAAACTAAGCCTTTGTCCTTAAGCACCTGCCACATGAGTGTTTCTAGATACAGGTTGTTGAACTTTTGATTTGACCTAGCAGTAACATTCTTAAGTTCAAGCACAAGATTTCTGAATGATCGATCTTTGTTTTATATTGCCACTTCAGGAATGACACAACAAAGGGGTTGGATCAAAATCTATGGTGACCAGATTTTGGTTCTGCTAGTGGCAGTATTAGACGTTAGGACAGAAATGTTGGTATCTGGAACACCTTCTATCAGTGCTTCGCCACCAATTCTACATTGGTTTGGTTGGCATGGTTTCTTTAGTGCATTATAATACATTTGCTAGGATTGTGGCCATTTATTATGCTGCTTTCATGAAAGCCAAAAAATGAATTCCAAGTTATGTAATTTATGTATAGCTGGGAAATACACAAATCTATTTTTAAGTACTGCATAAATCCAAAAATCAGAGGTTATATGCAGAAATTCATTTCTTGACAGGCTTTATATGGACGGATAAAAGAGAAAGAAAAAAAGATTCACAGAATCACAGAATGTTTGAGGTTGGAAGGGACCTCTAGAGATCATCTAGTCCAACCTTCCTGCTCGAGCAGGCACACCTAGAGCATGTGGCACAGGGTGGTATCCAGGCAGGTTTTGAAGACCTCCACAGAAGGAGTCTCCATAACCTTGCTGGGAGGCCTGTTCCAGGGCTCTGTCACCCTCACAGGAAAGAAGTTCCTTCTCACCTGGAGATGGAACTTCCTGTGTTGCAGTTTGTACGCATTACCCCTTGTCCTGTCACTGGTCACCACTGAGAAGAGCTTGGACCCTTCTTCCCTACATTCCCCCTTCATGAACTTATACATGTTAATCATATACCCTCTCAGCCTTCTCTTCTCCAAGCTAAACAGGCCCAGCTCACTCAGTCTGTCCTCATACGAGAGATGTTCCAGTCCCTTAATCATCTTGGTTGCCCTTTAATCATCTTGGTTGCCCTCTTTCTCAGTCTTTCTCATTCTACATTCTGATTTCTACATTCAATATAAAAAAGAAAGAAAAAAATCCTAGCAGCATTTAGTAAGAGCTACAGTTTGAAAATGAGAGGACAGAGAGCTTGCAGTAGCAGAAGTGGGACAAAAAAAGTTCAAAAAATTGATAAATCTGAGCATTATGCAAAAAGTTTCTCCTTGAATTATGAGTTTTCATTATTCTAGCCCATTATGTGAAGAGGATTCATCCAGCAAAATGTAAACCTCTATGTCTAAACTATCTGCTGGAGACCTCTTTCATAATTGATGGAGATCAATATACATTTCTAGAGAGCAAATATTCTCAGGGTAGATGCTGACAATGGGCTAGATTAGTGACACCTAAGAAATGGCAGAGACATAGGCAGGTGAACTAAAGCATATATTAAGACAAATTAAGGGGATTACATTGCTAGTCTTTTTCAAGGTATGTTTACAAGAAAATAATATGAACTTTCTGTCAGTTTATGAATATAAGAACTTGGTGTTGAGGTCTATTTGTTTTGTAAGGAACATTTATCTCAATAACATAGCTCTCTGGGGCCACTGTCTCATTAGTTTCTGTAGTCTGGAGTGATAAATATGTTTTGGAGTGTGTTTTCTCCCGTTTTTTACATTTTTGAGAGCAAAAGAAAAGTATTAAGGAAAACAGTCTCAAAAGCATTCACTAAGTTTATCTGAATTTTTGAACTACTAAGCTAAAAGCCAAATATATTTTTTTCACAGATGTTGAGCATCTGGTTTAGATTCATTGTACTGTCTCTAGGATTCCTAAGGCAGTTTAAAAATTCTAAATATTATGAAAGATTATGGGGTACTCTGGTGTAGAAAACAAAGAGAGAACTTATGGAGGATCTTAAGCACACCATGGTTCTTGGTCTCCACCAAGCACAGAAAGGGTTTGGAATGCCTTGGTCCAGTAGCTGACATTAGGATACACTCAGGAATTTTCTTTTATAAATGGAAATTCTGGAAACCTTGCCTGGGTCACTGAACACATCAAATCATTATTTTTTATGAGTAACTCCATTTTTCATACAGTATTTGTCTGCATTCCTGGGAAGGAAATCATTCAATTATATACATATCTGAGAAAATGCTTCTGGAGGTTCTAGTGCCACCAGCAATGAACTGTTCTTGGGTTCTGACTAAAACTAAAAGACATTTAATCATAATATTCCTGTAGTCAAGTAAGAACTGTAGACAACTCTATAGATTTTATCATAAGTAAGGTGCAATTTTAAGCTGGAAAGATCTATCTTCTTAAAAGAAAAAAAGGCATTGTGATTTTTTTTTCATTTCACCTTTCTTTAAAATAACAGTTGAAATTATTCTTTCATCATGAAGTAGAATGACTGTTTGGAGAAAAGACCAGATTAATGTCTTTTTGTGTAGGAATATTTGTTGTGAGGTGAAAAACACAGATATGGCTGGGCTATGTGAATCAGTAAAGATATAAATGCTTTTGCATTTGTTGTTCAGAGAAAATGTCATCTAGAGCACTGAGTCTCAAAAGAAAATACAGGCTGAGTAAATTAATATTTCCTATAATGTAATGTGAATATTTTCTAAAGACAGTGGTGCAGAACTAAACTTGAGCAAGCTATTAAATATCTCTCAATAACTGATTAATTTTTCTTCCCTTCCTTCAATAACTTCTACAGATACACACTTTATTCCTTTGGATAAAATATTTGCTCCTGTAACAGTGAAATTAAAATCACCTGCATCATCTACACTATTAATTTACATGTATTCAGAAGAGAAGGCTAAGGGGAGTTCTTATTGCTGTCTACAGGTATCTAGTAGAAGGATATATAAATATATAAATTTCAGCTAGGAAAATTCCAAACAGAAGTAAAAAACCTTAACCTTCAGATAAGACTGTAAGAAAGGCATGCTTTTCTTACAATTATACTTGTGGCTTTCTGAAACTCCAGTGAAAGGAGGACTAGCCCATAAAAATATCGGCTTCCAAAAATATGTATTTTAAAATTATATACAAGTCAGGAGGAGTGAGGTCAATAGCACAGACCAGTTAAATATCCTGTGTTTCCTCTTTCAATTAACTATAATAGTGGAAATCTGTCCAGAAATAAATTTGACAGAATCCTGACTGCCCTTTTCATTTTATGACACTGGGTCCCAACAATGTTGTATGATGTTTAGACCTCTGGAGAGTGGATCCCAGTATAAAAAGGATTTGACTTGGCCTATCCTGTCAGTTTGCACTTGACCTTTGTTATAGCGTTTTTATCTTCTCATTGAAGAAATGATAGGAGCCTATCTTCTAATCTATCATAATAGAATTTATTTTCTGTTAATCATCCAAGAATTCAGACCAAATTGTTGTGTGCAACAGAAAGATTTCAAAGATTTAAATCTTTATGTGCTTGAAATGATTTTACTACAAATAGTATTGCAACTATGATAGCCATTAGAGAGTCATGGGTTTTCTCCATGATTGTTCTCAGGACTATTTTATTGTATTCATCATTTTTCAAGTAAAACTTCTATGCAGAATCAACCAGAAGATTTAGAGGAAGGAAACCTAGCGTCACCCTGGAGGATGTTTGTCAGTCATAGGGTGGTGTAGAAAGTAATTTTTCTTCCATGTTCAACCTTAGAAAAGGATAAAGTGCAGTATGCTCACCCAAACTGGTGGCAAAATCCTGGGGTGGAAACCCCTTCTTGTTGATTTGCAAAGCTCCATTGACTTTATGAGCTCAGGATTTCTTCCTTGGTCTATTGAGCTGTTCCAGATATTAAATGTTCAGACTGATCCTAAATATCCTAATTCAGTAACAGAGTCTTGACAGATTTGAAATGGTGTTGTGGTATGAAAATTACTGATAATGAAGAGTGATTTAAAGATTTGATCGTGGATATGATTGCTGGCCCTTACTACTGTTTCTAGTGTAGAAAGTGAATTGTTATAGCATCTTTCCCCTGCTAGGCAGTGACAAATAATGAGTAGAGGAGCAAGAGTTGGGTCTGATACATTTTTCATTTTAGGTCAAAATATTTTTTTTCTGTAAAAATTGTGGATATGAGTGAAACAATATATTAAACTAATATTAAATAGGAAGTAGCCTACATTTTATCTGATGTCTACATGGCAAATTGGAAATCATGTAGTACAGCAGTAATACTGCAATTTTGGATACCTGATTTGTTGACTGTAAATACAGATGATGAATATAAAAGCCTTAACATCTATCAGAAGTTTCAAAATAATTATATAGCGTCTTTATGGCAGACACATGGAAGAAACATATTTTTAACATTTGGTACCTATCACGGGGGAAAGAAGTCAGTAATAATCATTTTTCACGAAAAGAAACAGACAACATTGACTTTCAATTGTTTCCAGTTGCCTGCCTTATGTTGTGTTTTACTATTTCATTGGTTAAAATATTTGCTTTCATCCCAGCACATTCAAAAGATAAACGCTGACTTTCATCCTTCTCATTATAATAACACTGAAAATTTGGGACATCAGCCATTGATATAAATATATGTCTGAGTCCTACCTAACACTCATAAAAGGCATCTTGGAACTGCGGTCCTCAAAAGTCAGCATAATTAGGTATCTACTTTTCTAACATTTTCAAACAACTTTCTAGCCTTAAATTCCCATGCACTTGTTACAAGCTGACCTTATAAAATAAATCTGTGCTTAAAATGGCAGTGCTCCATAGAAAACAGAAAGTACCTGTCATTCTTTGTATGACTTCTGTTGTGATAAGCAAGAGAGCCATATAAAAATTCGGCCTTGGTTAAATATAGCCAAGTGGGCATGGGAATCCTTGTGGTTTACTTACTGATAATTGAAAATGTACAGATGAGGACAATTAATCAGTGGATTGGCCAGCTGTAAAACACAACTATCACCTGAAGCAATTAAAAATTCAACACATCAAAAGGAGTAAGTTAATTATAGTCAAATACAGAAAAAATAGCTAGGAAAAGAGAAATATAATCCCATTTTCTTTTCTCTATGGAGCCACAGATCCCTTTTTAACACTGTTGTGACTGCATTACTTTCTAAGTAATGCCATTTTGTTTGTTGCAGAGTTTCAGATGTATGTGGTAGTTCTGTTTTCTCATGTCACAACCCAATTTAGCAAAATCTTTATGCACATTTTCCAATGACTGACTGAAATACAATTTCAGTCATTGGGTAGTGTTACTGATAAATAACAGATGTCTTTCACTGCAGGGATGAGTGCATCAGAATAGTGAATAAGCCATTCTTGCATGGGCTGTTACTAGTACTATCATGTTTTATGCATGAAATGTGCTACAGAAATGTAGGACATTAGTATTATGATGAAGATCTATATTACATATTTTTGATATATAGATGTAGGACTGGATTTATTTTTCAGCACAGCTGGTGGAAAATGTTTTGTTGTATAAAATGCATATGCAAAATTTAATCTGGGAAAATGTTATTTCTGAATCACCTTCCAGAGTTGTAATTTCTTCACCTAATCTTAGTTATTCCAAGGGATATTAATTGACTTCTGGTTGTAGTGACCACAACAACACAAAAACATGTACACACATTAAACAAAAATATGCAATATTGATTTCACAAATTCTAGACAAAGAATCACTATTCTTCACAAGTTTTGTGTTTGATAACTACCAGTCCTAAAAATTTGCAGCTAGTCAATAATTTAAATTACCTGCTTCACCTGCAAGCCGTTAGGTTGTGCTACATGCTTGCCTAATCTGTTGAACTTGAAATATTACCAACTTTCTGTTATCAAGCACTTACTGATGGCGATCAACTCAGTTTGCAATAATTCACTTTATTAATGGGAAACACTGAGCTGCCTGAATCTTTCCTTTAAGAAGTGCCTTCTGTTCTTCAGGCTCTTTAAATTCTGTCCAGGTTCTCAGTCTTCTCCCTTCATTAAGAAAAGGTCTTGGTGTCTCAGTACCTCGTATATAGACAAGGCAACCTGAATGAGGCAATTTAATCTCTTATTTCATTAATTACCCCAAACTCATATTAGTCCTTTTTCACAGTGATACTTAGGGAAGTCTACACCTGCTCATAATGCCTCGTTGCATCTCATTGCCCGGGATAAAGTTCCCAAACCTGTAGCATCTGCTATAAACTTTGTTGATAAGAAGTCTACGTTTCTGGCTTCTTCCAGCTTTTTATGGGTCAGTCACTTGTCTTCTTGATTACTTACTGCTTTCCCAGTTGCTATCTGCAAAAATTACCAGTTCTGGCTGATTTTTCTGTGGTATGTTAACCAAAATATTCAGATAGTGAAGCTGAGAACCTGTTACTTCAGGAGTTCACAGCAAAAGTAGCTGTTCGCCCATGGATTTTTTTGCAACATACTTTATTTGGAAACTTAGCCATTAGAGAATTTAGAATCATTCTGTCAATACCATGTTAATTTTGTATCCTTTCAGTTCTTAATCAAACTGTCATGCAGTATCAAGCCTTTCAAAGGTCCAGTTATATCAACAATATTATTTCAAGCAACTAAAAGTTCAGTCATATCCAAATATGATGTAGTTTACTTTGAAAATACTTTTGCTCACAGAATTGTTTGATTACTGTTAGCTCTATTTCTTTCCCTTCCTTCTTTATTTATGGAGTCTCTCATTGACATTGCATTATTTTACTCCAGAGCTCTGTCAGCTGAACTGGCCTATACTTGAGCAGGTCATTCTCTTTGCCCTGCTCAAATATTTCCAGAATAGCATCTATCTATAACTGTCCTGAAGGTTGCTTTTAAAATCTACAATAGTGATGCTAAACATTCCTTAACCAACTCTTTTAAAACGACCTGTATTATGCCTTTGCTTACTGGAAATAAAGAATGCTTGTCTCAATTATTCCCCTTTGTATTTCTGAATAAATACAGGAATAATATCTGGAAATTAAATTTACCTCTCTCTAAAACCTATACTATAATTCTTCCCCATTATAGTTGTGGGACCATTCAGGGAAATCCTCTCTTTTCATTTGCTCTGCTGTTAAGGAGAACATTTGCTTGTTTTATTCTCTCCTGTTTCTCCAGCTGTCTTGGTATTGTAATTGTTTGTTATTTTCTTCAGATTAACTGTGTAGGCAAAAGAAACAAGAAATCCTTATATAAGAAATCAAATCCAACAAGACTCTGGAAAATTCTGTATATTGCAGGAAAAATGCAGCATGCCTTATAGCAGATCAAAAACCCCTCAAAGCCTTTTTTTTTTTTATTTTTCTTTTTTTTTTTTTTTTTTTATAGAGAGAGAGAGAGAGAAAGAGAGAAAGAATAACCTGAAATTATCTTCTTGGCAGATCATAAACTCTGCTGCTCACATGTGCTAACCTTGCATTCATTAATGGCAGAGTTAGCTTGTAGCAAAATCTTTTTAATGTTTTTCTGAATGATTTACATCTTCCCTTGGTAGTTGGCAGTTTTAACCAGGTGAAGTGACCAGTGCAGTAACTCTCCGCTTCTTTAAGGATGCTGGAATTGTCCCCAGCTTTCTTTGTTCATAACGTTTTATGGCCTAATAACCAAAATGCATCTCATATTTAAGATGGCTTTCTTCCTAAATCCAGGCACACTTACTTGTGAAGAGACCTCAGGAGCAGAATACTATTACTTACATAGTTAGTTAAAGGCTATCTTGGCTGTTAGTACAAAAAAAGCTATTCTGATATTCATCATTCCCTAAACATTGCTAGGGAGCAAAGTTTGCTGTCCATCCTGTACTTTCCTAGAAGTATTTGTATTTGGAATTTTATTTATTTATTGTGTTAACATTATGTGTTTGGAAAAGCCTGTATGTTGCTTTGTCCAGATTTGGTAAGGAATTAGCACACCAAGAGTTTGATTCACTGCTGCCTCATCGCAACTTTATGCCGCTGTAGTTCTGCTGATTGCAAAACACGGCTTAAAACCGAAGGAGCGCGGTGGAGTAGAAAGATCTAAATGTTAATTGAAATGGTGCTCATCGAGTTTAATTCCTCTTTACTGAGCCAGAATAGAAGCAAGGAACTGGAGGCAATAAGAAAATGAGTGGAAGTGCTTAGGTAGACAAATTGGGTACGTGGGATGGTTACCAGCAGATTTTGGAGAGCATTCATCTTCTAATACAAGTATGGGTTTTTTATGTCTCTTTTCTGATTCCAAGACTTAAAAGCATATAAGAGCATGAATATTAGGAACAAGGACAAATATCTGCCTGTTAAGACTATATTAATAATAGAGAAGACAGGGAACACTATTATAACAACAGATTGAAACTAGAGGTTATTAAAGTGGCATCAAAATACTTAATGTTTTCCTAAAAGGCATCATTGCAATCCATATCCGATCTTGCAAAAGCACACACACGTACACACATCCTTCTCAATAAGCTATATAAACTTACTAATGTGTTTAAAGATGCAGATTGCCTTCTTTGTATGGATTTAAGAATCTAATTTAGGTGCCTCTTCATGTCAGAATTCTTCCTTTAATCATTCTGTTCCTTAGTATATGCCATATGTAAAATGTCTATCAAAACAATTTCCACAAAAAGACACTGTAAAATATAAGGCTATTAGAAGCCTTCCGAAAAAGGAAATTCATAGAAATGTGCAACATGTGCTTGATCCAGTCAGTTCATCCAGACTGATAGCAAAGTAAAATGTTTGATGGTGTCCCTTTATTTTCAATATCTATGCTGCAGTTTTTCAGAAAGAATCATTTAACAGTGAATAATGTTTGATTGTAGATCTCTGCAGTAAATTAAAATATCCTAATTTAATAGAGTATGATCTGTTATTTGCCAACAAATATACAGATTGCATTATAAATCATTCAGTAGGGTGGTTATAGAATAACACTATGCTGAATTATATTTCATTACTGCCTATTGAACAGGCATGTTTCTGCCACATAATGTAATTTTCCATCTTTTAACTTTGTTTCTTTTAGTAACAGAAAATACAAATTAGTCCCGAGGAAAAATATTTACTGGGGGCAGGCAATTAACTGTGCATTTCAGGGAATGGCATCAAGTACGTGAAAATTGTTATAACTTTTCTTTTTCTGTTCCTCACTTCTCTGCATCTAACTTTTTGTGTATTTAATAAATAATAATGAGTATAAGGGCACTCAACAGGAACTCAGCAACAACAGGTAAGTCTATGGATAAATGTGCCTCCAGGTACAGTCTTTCTGTGAAGCTTGTTCTCTTTTCCTGAAATACCTTCTTTTTAGCAAGGTGTTTTTTCCTTAAAATATTTTTTGAACTCTCTCCTAATGATTCAGTACACTTGAGGTGAAGTACAGCTGCTGACAAACAAAGTTTTGTTATTGCTTCATGAGTACTTGGCCTGGTTACATTGCTTAAATTTCATGTTGAAGAATCATAGGTCTGCAGAAGATGGAGCGGCAAAGTTTTGGAAGGGGGTGAGGCCTTTTATACCAATTGAAAACAGCTTAGAGATTACTAGGGGAGTGTGGTGGAATTAAAGAGCTAAAATAACATTGCACCTAAAATAGTTCCTACAATTAGGAAAGACTTGTAGACAATTAAGACAACTTCTGTAGTTAGAACTGAGAGGCTTTTTCGCAGAATTATATCCCATTTTTTCGTATTCTGCAAAAGGAATGATTGAACATCCTAGGTTGCTACCATACTGAGGGCCATATTTTAGCACCTATTTTAGCACCTACTGATTAGATGGTGCCTAGATGAATTTTTGAATTTTCTGAGTGCTTAATTCTCTCTTTTTTTTTGAACTTTGAGACCTTGTTTTGGATGACCCTTTATCTTGTTAAATTTTTGATGATTATATTTGAACATCTTATATATGATGGTTATATTTGAACATTTTGATGATATAATGATAGTTTATTGACTGGAGGTCCTAAAGGTTTGGAGTTCAACAAGTGCCTGAGGCCCATTACCTACATATGGGGTAGGCATCTCAGGCAGACTTGGGCATGGGAAAAAATGCAAGGATATGTTTGCAAAAAGCCTACTAATCACTAGGTAAAATTTGTCATGAACAAGAATATCTCATATACTACTATAACCAGAATATTGTGCAGTTAACTGTTTCATCTTTTTAGCTCTTTAGGGGTTTCAGAATTTCCTTTCATGTTTTCAGATGGGATTCTCTAACAAGCTCAGCATTGGCCTCACACTGTTCTTGTAGACATCATTGGGTGTGTTATCTTGCGCTTGCTGGGAATAATTAGAACAAACCTGAGCACATGGGAAAATCCCTGTTGACCTATTTTGCTGTTTCTGACAGTTAAAAGTAAATTTTTGAAAGTTTAAGAAAGGAGTCACTTTTTTTATGAAGAAAAAAAATCCAGCTGAATATTCACCCACAGAAGAATCAACAGGAAATATATAAATAAATAAATAAAAGCCAGCCCAAGTTTTTCCTTTTAATTATTTAAAAAGTTGATGTGAGGCACCACAGTCTTCCCTTTACAGTTCAGTGCATGTTGTTCTTCTTTCTTGTTCCTACAAGCCACTTGATTATTCCTCAGGGGGAGCGCTCATTTCATCTTTAATGAGATCTGAGAGCATCTGGGCTTCAGTCAGGGGATGCTGTAGTGATCTAGCCAAGAAGTAACTCTGCTGTATTTCATTTTGTTTTCTGTTCACAGCTGGACAGTGCCACCTCCCTCATCCAGGCAGCTAAAAATCTGATGAACGCTGTGGTCCTTACAGTGAAAGCATCCTATGTGGCTTCTACCAAGTATCAGAAGGTCTATGGCACTGCTGCCGTGAACTCACCAGTTGTGTCTTGGAAGATGAAGGCTCCTGAGAAGAAGCCCCTCGTAAAGAGAGAAAAACCAGAAGAATATCAGACAAGAGTGAGAAGAGGGTCCCAGAAGAAACATATTTCCCCTGTACAGGCCTTAAGTGAATTTAAAGCTATGGATTCATTCTAAAACACTAAGCTTTAGCAGGAGGGTTTTATATTCTTTTTGTATGCATACCTGCCGACTTGTATGCGTCTGGCATGGGGTGGGGGGGACTTAACGAAGCAGTGTCAATTTGCATGCAACCTCTATTAATGTAACTAAGTTTCTGCGACACCAAAATTTAGGGCATTCTCTTCTGATGTTAAATGGAGCTATTCCAAGCTGACTTTTTAAACTAAGCTATAGCATTAAATTGGCCAAAGAATTTGCATCACAGGGATGTGTGTGGGTTAAGTAATAAATTCAAGTCTAAACCCAGAAATTTGTATGCATGCAAGAAACATTAGGTTGGCAGGTATATTAAGTGAAAAAATGGAATTGTAATGGTAGACCATAAAGCTTGTATTGCTTCTGTTCCAGTGCAAAAATGTACTAGCCAATATGCTTAAATGTGTGGCCCAATAATTGAATGATATAACTTT
>JAVCKT010012500.1:0-14060 GCA_032273925.1 Rhynchotus rufescens | reverse complement strand
GAGTAAGTATTCATCTTATTTATTTTTATACGTTAGAATTCTACTTCTTAAGTAAAATTACTAACAGTACATTTACTACACTAGAAATGTGGTGTTACAACGGAAGAAGGCTGATTGTATCTTCGACCAGCAGATCTCTCTCTCTCTCTCTCTCTCTCTCTATCTCTCTTTTTGAATATGTGAGAAAAGCGGCAAAAAGGGTTTTTTTTCACACATTTCTTATAAATCCATATTGTGATTTTGCACATAATTCTTTGCAGAAGACAAATGAAGTTCAATACATTCAGGTAGCCTACGTGCTACAATGTTGTTCTTCAGTAGTTCGGCATACTACTTCTGCCGTTTCTTCAGTGTTGAATTCTCCATGTCCATGTTCATGACATTTCATGTAGCCCAGCAAGGTGATATCAATAAGCAAAATTAGATCATCATTTACTTCATTACAGAAGACAGAAAATCTCCTTTAGCTAGAGATGACAGAAAGGCTTCTGCATTGTCCAACAATATTTCTAGATCACAGACTGAATTTACCTATTAAAGTTGCTATGGCTATTAACTGATGGGCTGTTCTGGAAGTAATAGTATAGTAGTAAAAGAAAGGTGGAAGCAATGTAATGATTAGACCATTTCTCTCGGGGGAATGTGTTGGTAATCATTTTTAAATGCTTAATATGGGCTCTGTAGGACAGAAGTCTATATATATTCCTATGTACATGCCTGTTATTCAGTGAAAGCAGAGAATTATTTGTAATTTTGTCAGAGCATTTTAATTCCACATTTGGAAAGGTAGATTTTTCTGAATTTAAAATAATAGTTTCAAGTACATGAACTTGTAAATGGCATAGAACTTCTCCAGTCTTACAAGTAGGGTGTTTGGTATTTAAGGGCATTTGACTACGGTATATTCACATGTCATCAGTGTTGACCAGGAAACTGTGCCAGGCTCTTTGATAAGAGCCAGGAATGCTCATTGCCTGAGTGAGATAATGTGAATTTCAGTTTAGAGATCCCTCAGTGGAACTTTCTTTCACCACTTGATCAGGACACACTATATCAGTAAGTTTTGAGCTGAGATTTGCCTAGAGTGTTAGGAGCTTCAAGAGTAAATTAAAGAAATTAACCAGTGCAAATGGGGTGCTCATGTGTACATATCCCACTGTTTGAAAAGGCAACTTGCATATGCACAGTATTTTTTTGCAAAGTTATTTAATAAGTGTTCAGAGCACTCGTTAAATATTAAGTCCTGAGGTAGGTTGCAGATACACAAGATTGAGGAGAGGAATCTCCTCTCTTCCTTGTACTTCCTCAGTATAGAGGATGTAAAGAGGATCTAAAGAGGATGTAAAGATGTTCCTAAAGTATTATATAGCTTTAGCATACATTTTTGAGAGTTTATTGTGATATGTCTGTACATACTTGCATGTCTTTTGTATTCAGGGGTAGTGTTGTGGAAAGCTGCAGCGATGTTTCTTAGTAGTCTATCTAGAGTTTATATACAGACTATAAATATTTTTGAACGGTATAACTCCAAACACCTTAATTTTGCATAGGCCCTACTGTCTTTTTATTTGAAATAATCATAATAGCATCTCATTTGAAATGCTGATTAAACATTTTGGCAGGCATTGGGAAGAATTAATGACACAGTCTATAAAATTCTGTGTACCATTCTAACATCCAATTCTATAGGAATAGGAGTTAATAATCTTTGTCTCCAAGATACATCTACGTGCTTTACAGATCTTCTCTTTTGTTTACTTGCTTTTTTTTTTTTTCAGATGTGAAATATTTGTTCAGACACTGCAAATTTTTCCTTGTTTATCCAGCAAAGAGAGGACATCGCTGGCATGTCATGGGAAGAGGAGCCAAGCGCGGCCTCGAAGTCCTCAGCAGAGCTCCCACAGTGAGGACAATCTCCTGGTTTTGGAAGGGAATTTGAGCAGCACTTTATCACCTAAAAGCATATAGGAAATTTCTACATCTAGTTTCAGCTCCAGGTTAGTGACGCTTTTAGTACTGTGTGTATTTTCTAATACGTGCTCTTTTACTATGTAGATGTAGTTGTATGTGAACTCTCATCCTTATAGCTATGTAGGTCCTTCAAAATAATTTGCACCGTAGACATAAACAGTTACTTTCTTATTACTTTAAATACCCTTTTAAACTTTCATTGCCACCAAGACAAAATAGCTTCAAACAAAAAAATCTCACTAAAATAAACAAATGAACGTAGGGTCATGAATCCTCAAAAATAAAACAATGCTGCAGGTCTATTTTGGTAAGTCTCTTGGCAGAGTAATATGGAAGCTGCTGTTAAATGAACCGCTTCCAAGTTCCAAGGGAACAGGTCAGAAATAGATTGTTCAGGAAATTCGCAAAGTTAGGGTACGGTTTTGAGAAATTAGTTGATTAAAGGCAAATGTTTGGATTTACCCATTTGAGCAAGTTAGAGCACGGTGGACTTCCCCCTCCCCAAGAGGACACCAGTACATTTCTGTTCTTTAACCCTTTCCCTCTGTCTTTTTTTTTTTTCCTAAATTCAATCTCCATCCTTTCCCTAAAGGAGACCATACATTCTCTATGGAGCCAACGATCGTCTTTTAGCAAAGCAAGGAGAGGACGTAGGACAATAAAGGACACAGAGGTCTCTGTGTTGACAACAGGAAAAGCTCAAGGAAGCAAAGTGGTGCTGAAGGACGTGTGCCAGAGAGGCAGCAGGGGCCCCAGAGGCAAGAAGGTGAAGGAACCCTGGACATAACTGTTATTTCAAGAGACAGCGTAGATAGGAGGATAGCATTGGAGAGTTTCACGTTACAGCAGCCGGCAGCAGCAAGCACGGGCAGCGCTGCTCCCTCTTTGGGGCATTCTGAGATGCCCCCTCGCTGCGTCCCCATGGTGCTTCCACTGGTCACAGGCGACACTTGCTCTCTGCAGCTTCTTATTTAAACCCCATGCTAACCTCACAGCTATTTGAGCAAGCTCCAATCTATCAGCTCAGAGCTGGTGAAAAATTGTCACCCTTGTATTGCACGGGGAGCAGGCATGCGTGTCCATGTAGCTTCAGACTTTGTGGAAGAAATAATAATGGAACACTGAGGTATTTTCAATTTTCCTTTCCTTTCCAAGAGAAACACATATATAGGAATGATTTCACCATTGGAAAATGATTTAAAAAGGACTATGCCTTAGTATAGTCCCTTTAGTAGTGACTCCTACTATAGGAGTAAAGACTCCTATTTTAAACCTTTTTTTTTTTCCACAGCTTTTTTATTCTCTTTGAAAGATATAGAAGAGAATAGACATTTCTTGGTTATTTTCTTACTTTAAATTTTATCTCAGTAAAAAGATTAGCTGCCTACTGTACACCTCTTCCTATATATGTACATTAAATTGGGAATAGAAACAAAATGATTGGCATTGTAAAGATTTTTAGATTAGTTTTAGAAAGAAAATGGCACATTCAAAAATGCTGCTGTGTTATTAATAGTAGAAATATTACTTTAGTGAGGATGCTCCCTCCCAAAAGATCCTAAAGCATTTAGAAAAAAAATGTCTAAAGTATACAGTGATATATTATTGACCTTCAGTCATTTTTCTATTGAAAGTCAGCACATTGTTAGCAGTAACACTGCCCAGCCGTTTAAGTCAGGAAGTGAACTATATTTAATTTAATCACAGGATTAATGTATGTGGTCAGCGCAATACCTTGACTTGGTATTTGGTCACGTCACACACTTAATAGCTGTGTTAATGTGACAAGTGCTATGCTATTCTTTGCAGAATGATTTCAACATGATTTCACGGTCAACATGATTTTGTCTTGAATGATGGCGACTCCAAGAGCACAGCACTACCCTAAACATCAGTTGGGAACCAGAGTCAGTGCTGCCTCTGAGGGGATGTGCTAAGCCTGTTAAATTACCAATATCACTCTCGACTGAGTGTTCCTGAATATTGTCTCCTCAAAACAGCGTCCTTGACTAAACTTGTTATATTTGCGAGCTGGAGAAGTGTTAGCGTGTAGGGGATGCTAGGAATTAGAGTTTCTATTCATTCTGAGTTTGGGTCTATTACTCCAGGCCAGGCAGTCCAGCAATACAAAATCAGAATAGAAAAACAGCGAAAGTCCTGCATGGTTTCAGCCAAGATTTTATTGCAAGCTGGATAAATCCTTAAAATAACTTTCACCGAAGGCCGTTCCCTTTCCCAGAAAGCTTTTAACAGAGCTCGTTTTCCTCAAGCGAGGGATAAACATCAAGTTAAATCTCACAGCTCGACACGTTGAGCCTTGCGTGGTGCCTTGCAGGGAAGACACCCGCACCGGGACACGCACGGGTGGGCGCCTCGCCCCGCCGCAGGACCCGCCACATGGGGCAGCGCAGGCCCCAGTGCCCTCTATCAAAGAGCACATTGTGTTGGCTGCTCGAAGCTCTGGGTTCGCTTTGACCAGCCTGTTGTGCTGGGGCTCTTTGCTGAGGTATGTGGAGAAGTATGGCTGCTTCCTTACCCACCCCCAGCCTGTTTTGTGAGCGTAAGACAAGTTAATTGTGCTTGACGATATGGATGACTCTTTCAAGTCGTGTAAAGTGATACTGGCTTATCACAGGGAGATAACCATTAATATTGCACGTATCGTCTATGGGAAGAGAAAGGGGCTTGTTTGTTTTGTGTGTTTCCAAAGGCAGGAAACAGAGGCTTCCATGGGCACACCAGCCAGCACGGGGGCACCAGCACACCAACACAGCCATGCGAATGGAAGATAAAAGCCAGGAACCTGCAATAAAAATGGGTGAAAGACAGGAAGCCGGCCTTTCTTTACACTAAAGCTAAGCCACTTCACTGCAGTTTGCAGCGTTGCAGAATTAGAGCAGCTTCATAATTTAACTCAAGCAGAGCGTCAAGACACAACTCTGTCTTGGTTGGCTGCAATTTTTATTGAATGAAATCTTTAAATCTTACTTACTTTGGAGTTGGTTCATATTTAACAAAATATCTTATAGCAGTTAGTGTCTTTCAGAACCTGAGCCAAAAATATTTTCTGCAAACAAGAATCAAGGGGATACAGAGACTGAAGCTTTTGCACTATGGTAACACGAGTCATTACTCAATACTTAAATCTGAATGCAAACAACATATCTTAGTAAAAGGGTCTTTATTTGAAAACCTAGGTACCACTCAGTTTATTTCACAAGTGAGGCAAGGGAAGGCAAAGAAGAAAAGAGACAGTGATGGGGAAAAAAAAAAATAAGAGTTTAATTTTACCTTAGCAAAAATTGATTCATACAGAACATGTCTTTCAGCTTGACCCAGTCTCCTGAGATCACTGAACTTTGTACCTACCCCTTGAAGTGTTTATGCAAAAAAAAACCAGCTCCTTAAAAAGGCTGAATGTAAAATGTACCTATTTCTTTATAACAGCTAGCACATATACCACTCTGAGGAATCACATTTTTAAAATCACTGGAAAATGTCTCATTAGCTAGAACTGACTTCGGATCAAACTCCAGAAGGTTTTTGAAAAGACATTCGCAGTGTTTCAGACAATTTTATTTTCAGAAGCAGAATATTACAATGTCTACTGCTAGTTTTACATTGTATGACCTGCTCTGTATCATTTGTTGTGAAACAATATTAAAATGAAAAAATATCTTATGTTCCACTTAGCAGATTTTGTGATACCTGTGGAAGGAGAATAGAAAGTATAGAATTGCCAGTCTAAGAGCTGCTTGAGGAAAGGGATCTCTCAGCAAAGCTCAGTGGAAACATGGTGCTTCAGAGAATAATGAAGATTCCAAATCTCAGCGTCTCTGTAGTCTGCGGTAATTAGGGGGTTCACTTACTAAGGGTCAGATCATCTCTTTGACCTCTAAACTTTCTGATCTTTAGGACGCTCCTCAAATCAGGAGAAAAACAATGAGGAAGATGCACTCTGCTTTCTTTGAGTTTTCAGGAAAACAAAAAGAAAAAAAATGCAAAAAACATGCAAAAAAAACCCCCTTTCTGATTCAAATACCCAATTGCTTGTCTCAGATGAGTAAAAAGGTACCATACTTCTTACATCTTAGGGAGAAGAGATGCATTTTAAAACTACTCTGAAAGAAAATTCATCATCACCGCTTATAAAGCAACACTTATTTGAAGCAGATATTTTTACACTTTGACCTTTGCTTTTCATTGTGGAAACACCATCAGTTTGCATTTTCTTGGAAAACACAAGTTCTGCAGGGAGACAGTTGTTACTTCAGTGTTGTGTTTGAGTAACAACCTATTACAATGGCTACATCGTTTTAGTTTGCTTAGCATTCGACACTAAAGATTTTAGCTTGAAATTTATACCACTTTATGCTGATACTATTTTTTGTGTGTTACAGCACAAATGGATCTTCTGACTTGCTTTGGAAACTGCTGATACTCCTGTGAAACTAATTATAGTTTTGCATGAAAAGATTTCTTCTTTTCAAAAAAATCTTACCAGTATATAAAATTACACCAACAACATTGGTACCTTCTTCTGCTATTTAGCCCCAAATAACTAATAAAATAGAATATTACATTATCAGTTTCTCTACTAACTTCAGAAGAACATTTTTTCCCAGAAGGGGAAGTGCCAGAAACCTGATGAAATCCCCTTGCCCTTACTATGCCCTGCTATTAATTGTATGGAGAGGCCACTAAGGTTAAGATCTCAAAGATATTCCCTTTGAATTCCCTTTGATATTCCCTCAAAGCTGGTCCCTCTGAAATCATGGTGTACCTAGATGTTGTACCTTGTTGTGTACCTAAATGCCTCAAAATATTTAAGTTTTACACTGCAGCAATAGGCAGCAGTATGCAATTCTTAGACAGACAGCAATGCCTTTCCAAATATAAATATCAGCTCACTATAGTTTCTAAAGTAAAATCTTACTGGAAAATAGCATTCATGTAAGCTTTCATTTTATTCACAGACAAATCCTCAAATATTTTTTTCTGAATGCTTTAGGAAAGGCTCTTTTTACTTACTAGAACCTACAAGAAAAATAATTTGCAAGAAAACACAGTGGGCATAAACTTTTAAGCGCTCATAAAACAGTATGCACTGGACAAGGGAGGCTCTATTACATAGAGAAAAAAATGGACTCTGTCCATAGAGTTATCAGTTAGGTTAGCAGTTAATATGTAATCTCCAGTCTACAAACCCTGAAAAATGAACTCTCTGCACTCCATATCACCTGGAAAATGTGTGGATATAATCACTTTCCATGATCTCATAATTTTATCATCTAAAGAAGAACTGCCCTTCCATCCATTTTATTGCCATGCAGATTTTCATTCTAAAAAAAAATTTTATTAGTTCTCCTGCTACATGCAGTTTTTTATTACAGCATGTTACCTATATAGAGTATAGAAATTATTTTAATATTCCTTAAATCATATGACCCAAACCTGTAACATACAGATATAAGAAGCCCTAGAAAATGTATCTCTGCTATTATTTTACCTAAGTAACTCAAGTAATGAGGTTAATCTAGATCTCCTTATATAAATCTGATCCATACCATTTTAACAAAATTATTCACACAATTTCAAACAAAACACTTCTTTTAAAACTTGATAGTGTATTTTTTCTCTCTTTTTTTTTTTCAATACACTCTGTTATACTGGCCAAGCCTCTGTCCAAAGCCTGATTCAAATTTTGAGATTTATTTAATGCATTCTGATCATAAACGATTAAATATGCAGTGCAGAACTATGCAGGCACCTTTGTAACTGATTTGTCTGTTTCTACTGCACACTAGAACTATAAGTTCCATAAAACTACTATCTGTGAATCTACAGCAAGAATAGATTTGGCTATACTATTTTCCTTTAGAATGATCCATATCCAGAGGAAATTGTTACTCGAATAGAAATGAGAAAACTCTTCAGTCACATATTCCAAGCTTAAGGGAAATATTATGTTCCCAAAATACAGACCTGGCAAATCCTGCCTCAGAAACTACTGAGGAAGTGACTGAACTTTTATTGAACCTCAAAGTTTTGGCTTATCTCTTGGGCAATGGCTGGGCTGGTTCTTATTTATATCCCTATTTAAAACAAGCAGATTAATTCTTGGGTTTGCTTTCAAATTTAGTCACACATGGAATGTCTTAATTGTTTGTTAAAGGAACAGCAGGTTGTGGTCAGGGTCAAATACCCTTGTACTCAACAGATTTTAACTTTGCATAGTACTAACTCTTGAGACTATGATAAGACAGCAAAGCAAACCTAGAAGAAGATCTCCATGCTGTATGTGAGGGGAGTGCTGAGTGTGCAGGTATGCAAGGGCAAGGAGAACAGAGGAGAGGATCTACGTCCACAAGACTGGCCATTTTTTACCACATTGGGCAGGGCAGCGTATATTGGCATGGAGATTTTTGGTGCACACACTTTGCTGGGTATGGGATTCTGCAAGATGAGTAGTAACAACACAAGATGTCCTAACCGCAGACTTAACTTGAGTGTTGCCAAAAGCAGTTAGGCTTAAGGGTTAGATTCCTGGTTCTGCCTGTGTCCAGCCATTAGCTCACTTGTGTTATAGTGATGGTGCAGACTAGACCACTGACGTGCTGGCGGTCCTCCAGCAATACCATTCCAGAATTTTCTCTGTTTTCCTGGGACAGGTAGGCTCCCTTATGAGTCAGTGAGATAGACCTTGTGCTTTACTCTAGTGGAGTCAAAGGAATCATGAGATGTGCAGAAAACAGCAACTCAATGCTCATGAAGATATTACAAAAAGGCTTGATCCCACAGCTATCCATTTCAGCTCATCACACGGTGAAGACACCCCTTGGATTTACATGAAAAAAAAATAGGTAGAGGGATAGAATAATGGGCTGGAAGAAGCAGAGAGCGTGGCAGGGAAACCCTTTGCTCCACATCAGTGTTTGGCTGAGGGCATGTCTTGCTTGAATGTCAAGCAGCCTTTGCCTACGGGGAAGGAGGAAGGGTTATTTTAACTCAGTCAAATCCAGCTTCAGCACTTTGCGCTCCAACAAGGAGGAGAGGGAGGTTTCTTCTTCTTCTGTGTTTGGGGCCAAGGGACTGTTCCATTTGTTTTTCCTTGGAGAAGATGGATTGCCAATGTTTCCATTCTTGGGAACACGGGGACTGGCTTCATTTATTTTCAGCACCCTCCAGGAAATGAGGCTGCTAGGTTTATTATCCCGAGGCTGGGGGGCCATTCAGTGTAGGGGCACTGTTGCTAAATTTACATGAGCTTTTTCCAAAGGATTGAACCTTGAAGCAACTCTGTCACTCCTCAAAATTACTTGATGCCCCAATGTGTCTTTGGCTGAACCTGCCAATTTGAGTTGTGACCTGCCAGCACAAGCAAAGACCTTACACAGAGAGCAAAACTCAGTTTTACCTCTGGTAAAAGAGAAATCCTAAGTGCTGGGTAGAAACCCAGCTACCTACATGTGCCTACTGCTGTATCAGCTATGTGCAATGAATGCACAAGTGACTAAGCAAGCTGGTTTACAGCAAGCCTGGCTTGACACATGCCAGTCTCCTACGAGACAAAAAGAAAATCCAGGTAGCATTACACAAGAGAAAGGTACATTTCTTTCTCTGATCTGTTTAGTGCTTGCAAGATTTAGATAACACGCTTATCATGAAGCAAACGGAGATATTTTGCAAGTTTTACTTGGTGTGGTAACACTATTACCCTTTATACCTCAGTAAATACCCTGAAGTTCACAAGAGTAAGGGCATAAATAAAGCTAATAAACACAGCTTGACAGCAAGTACCTCTTGACTTTTCACATACATATATAATTAAATAGTGAGGATGAATTTTTGAGAGGTTGTAATAAAATTCAATTATTTAAATAAATATCTAAACAAAATAGTCACACGACTAGAATAAGTTACCATAATATTTTTAATTACTGAAGTAAGTTCTGGTAGGAGGGAATGAATAATATTAAAAGATTTAATTAGTGAATTCAGAGAGGAGTTATATACAGCACTAACATCAACAATGTAACATCTAACATAATTAGGGATCAAAAAAGCCTACTGCAACATTAACATCTACCATAATTAGAGATGAAAGAAAATACTAGAAAAGCAAGACCCTTCTTGTAGGAAAAGATGTGGTCTCCCAGTCTTAAATTCTTGCATTTCACTCCCTCAAGTTTCGGTTCTAAGTACCTTTATTTCCTCTGGAATATTTAACCATAGATAATTAAATAATTTTTGTAAGGAATCAAATAGCCTGCAGCAGTGAACTTTAATTCTTCAGAAGGTAAAAGTTAAAATGGTTGCTGAATACTGACGAGTATATCACTGCATATGAGAGGGATGGGGCAAGGTGAAACAGGACATGTCAATGGGAGTTAATACAAATGCTAATTAAGAGCATTTTCCTTACATGCATAAAGGGTCCTTCTAATCTAGGTAATTTCTGTGGAGCTTTAGAATTAGGTTTGCCCTATAACCGCGGTGTTGCAGGGCAGAGGCCTCGTTCTACTTGTACTTTGCTTGTCCAGCACCTTTTGATGATTCTCAGGCCTGTGCAGGATTTGGAATAGGACTGGATCTCCTGCCAGCAGGTAAAAATACCCCTTCTCCTTGAATGAATTAGATGAAAGTTTCTGAGTTTTTTTTTTTATGGAGTTTTCTTCCACCGAAGATCCGTCACACATATTTCTGCTCTTTCGTGAGTAAAACCTTGACCTGTTCCATATTTCCTGGCTGTACTCAGGAAACTATTCCAGTCAGTGAAAAGGATGCTTCCTCCTCCTCCTAGACTGAAGC
The DNA here is from genome assembly GCA_032273925.1 of Rhynchotus rufescens. Taxonomy (NCBI): domain Eukaryota; kingdom Metazoa; phylum Chordata; class Aves; order Tinamiformes; family Tinamidae; genus Rhynchotus; species Rhynchotus rufescens. Next base: position 3,278 of record JAVCKT010012500.1, on the reverse strand, counting down.
CAGTTTGGTAGTAAAGGAAGTACAGGTAGTAACGATGCTCAGAAGAGGAATTTTTCACAGATTTTGTCTCACTTCTTCCGTCTCCTCATTTTCTCTCTGAATTCCAAACCCTGTAGATAGAAAAAAAAATGTTTGGAAAAATGTCACAAAACTTTCTAGTTAAAGAAAAATGTTGCTAGATACTTCTTCTAGTATATATTTGAACTTTGATATTCCTTTGTTAGTGCATGTACTAACAGGAGATGAAAATAAGAAAACACATAAAAGACACCTATTTTCAGTAATATTATTGTAACTTGAGAAGCATTAAATTCATCTCCAAAAGTGACTTCTGTATTAGCTCAGCACTAGATTAGAATCTGTATCTTAAATAGTTTTGGTAGTAGAATTTAAAATCAACCCAGTATTAATTTATCAGTATTATTCTTATCATCATCATCATCACATGCCAGAATAGAGAAATAATACATTCAAATTCTTCTCCAGCTCCACAGGTTTCTGTGCTTGTTCCTCCTCCTCTCTCCCTCTGGAGACCATACCCCCTCTCCACATAAGCCCATCTGTAAACATAAACTCAACTACTTACACTGATGACTCAAATCCACCCTTCTGCTCCCTTCTGTCCAAACTCAAATCTCAGCCTGCTTCTCCAAGTGTCTAGCTATCGGCTCAAGCTTAGTGTGGCTCACTCGAGCTCTTAATCTTTATTGTAAGCTCTCTTTGCTGCTGCTTTTCCCAGTTATTGCAGCTAACAGCATCGTCTCGTCTGCTGCTTATGCCTTGGAGTTGCCAGCACCTTCAGACTGCAACTTTCTCTGCCTTAGCTTGTCATATCAAATCTCTGCATAAATCTCAGGGCATAAAACTTCAAAGCCACAACCCTCCTCATACATCCACGCAGCTAAATTTGCACCCAGTTTTCATCCTTTTGTGGTTTTGTCCCCTCAAGAGGCTTCTCCTTGGTTTTGTCAAAGCATGATTTTCTCCACTCTTGGTTGGTAATGTGCCTTTTCCTACACCATCTTTCCAGCCTGGGAGGAGCTCCCTGTAAACATGTGCAACACTTCCATTACGCACCTTCAAAATTTCTGTGAGCTTCCTTTTCCATATTGCCTTCAAAAGCCAGACGTGCTGCAAGTGTCATGCCCACAATGACCAATAACATATTATTGCTTTCCTCTGCTTCTCTGATTAGAGCTACCTGTTGCTTCATGTTTTCTGCTTTGATCTGCGTTAGAAGGCACAGACCATCTTTACAGTCTGGACTTATATGGAATAGGGCACAGTGAAGTCTGGTTCCTGGGTAAATTACATGGACACCACAATACTAGAAATTTAGAGACTTCACATTTGGTTATATAAATGCTGGGAATGTGTTATTTAGCTACAGGACTAGAATTAAGTCATGCTCTGTTAGATGAGTTATGTTTGAATGCTAATCATCAGCTTTGGATTCTTGATAAATATAATGCCATTATTTGGTGTCCACAAGATTTTTCCTAAGAGGACCTCTGGAATGGGTATCCTTCTTCTTATTTATTGTGCAGTATTTTAAATGACTTTTTATACAGGATGGCTAAAGCACTGTTGTGTATGGTATTCTAGCACATTATCCAATGTAGTTTACATTTGTAATTCAATGGTCACTGAATTGTATATAGTTTTCCTTCTCACTTTCTTTTTCTTATGAATTAAGGGTTCTTCTTGAAGATATGTGGAAGTCTAGCTTGGAAAAAAAAATGCATATTTTATTTTTTTTTCTACAGGGATATACAGTCTCTATAGCATTATAACCTGAACCAAATGTTTTCTGAGGCACAATAGGAAGCTCTCTTTCTAAGCCATTTGAACATATGCATTCAAAATGAATTCAGCATGGACAGAAGAAGACTACAGAAGAAGATGTTTCTGGATGTGGAATCTTTTAAAAAGAGCTAAATCTGCTTTCCTTTCCAAGAAAAATCTATCAGTTTCCCTATGTTTAGTGTATTTCAAATTCTGTCATCAACTCATAAGCTGTTAGCAGGAAGCTGCCTTCTGTTTGCTTGCAGCCCAGATTAGGGCTGACATCCCTGCCCCCTTGAAATCAGTGACAAAACTTCCATTGACTTCAACAACGTGGAAAATTCATCCAAAGCAAGAAAACAATTACGTGTTCAGGACTGAAAAGAATAAAAAGCCTCCTTCCAACTCATATTTATTTCCATTTTCAGATACTGTCATGTAAGAAATATTTTTTCAGTCATCTTTTTCATTATAAAGAATATGTTAATCGCTTTTGATGCTTCAAGACCAGAAATAGATTATAAAATATTTATGCAACGTGCAACAACAAAAAACAGGATCTTAAAAAGATAAAATCATACATAAAAATAAACACTTCTCTTCCCATTTCATTAATACAATTTTTTATCTTTCCACACGTCAGAAATAATAATTAATGAATATCATTTCGTAAAGTAAATAATGCTTATGAAATTCTTTTTGCAGTTTGTTTTTGATGTATGGTGAGAGAGGGTAGAGAAAAGCTGACTGAAAGATCAGTGAGACAGGTGGAAAGAAACAGTAGGTGAAGACACTCCTATTGACCTTATTGGGCTTTATGTCACCCCTCTGCACCACGGTTAAGCACTGTGTAGCAGCCAAATTTCAAACCATTCCAACTTTTCTGCGAGGGCTTTTTTCCAGATCAACACCAAAATACTTATGAGCCATGGAGTCCCAGTTGAAATGTTAGAACTCATTGCCAGAACTATAGATGTAAGGATAGCTTAGTGTCAGGAACACACATTGATCTGGTGGCCTAGTACACAGTGCCAAACTTTGCAAGTTTCAGAGACCTGCTTAATAATCACATCAAATTCAGTGGACATGCAGTCCTTCAATTACCCATAAACAACTTTCATAATTAAATGAAGTTTCATAATTAAAATGTGCAGTAAATGAGTATACTTTACTAATCAACAATTCTGTGAAAATCAGTAGACTTAGGTCCTTGAGTCAGGTGCTTTTGAAGCAGTAATCCAGCAACGCAGACACTTGCAGATTCACATTCCTCTGAAACGGAGTTACTTGTACTCCTCAGCACTGATAAATGCGTTTGTAATCGGCTTGGTGTTAGTGAAAGAGTGAGGCTTTGCTGACACCTGTTGGTAACTATCTGAACAGCAGAACTAATGTCTTCCAGTTACCACAGATTCACACAGAATCTTTAAGGTTGGAAGGGACCTCTAGAGATCATCTAGTCCAACCTTCCTGCCCAAGCAGGCACACCTACA